>CAODLS010272613.1:0-12831 GCA_948243855.1 Flueggea neowawraea | reverse complement strand
ACCTCCAATAAAAAGCTTTGAAGATTACATGCTGCGAACAGTATTTAACATGGAAGCCACAGGAGCTTGACCATTCCCGGATATGTTCTGCCTTACTAGGCTCCCAAGTTTGTTGCAGAATGCCATTTTGATAGTCCTAATGTTCATAAAATCAACATCAAACAAATCAATCAGGATCCCAACATAAACACGAAAAAAAATCAAGCCCCAGAACTTACGAAGCACAATAATAAATCAGAGAAGAAAAAAAAAACATGTAACAAACTTTTTGATCTCTTATGTCTACAAAGTACAACCCACAGAGTCATATTCACAAACAACCAATTAACAATAAAATTTCAATAATTTTTACATTTTAAGCATTCTTGTTAACGATCAAGTGAAGATTTCTGAATACATTAATGGGTTTTCCAATTTTCACAAAATTTGGCCGTGCCAGGCAAAAAGAAGACCACAAAAGCACAGCAACAGAGCTATTCAAAACACAACGAAAAATGAAACAAATAACGACAACAATAGTGGAATTAATTGTTGTGGTTTAGTTAAAAAATCTCACCTTGAAGACGAAAACACAAGAAAGATAAGGGTTTTAGCGAGAGGAAGCGGCTAGGGTTTAAGAGCTGAAACAAGGCGACCGAGGGATAAGTGACCGACCAAATATCTTCTGACCAAAAACATAGCTAGACAAGTACGGATCTTCTGTTGCTAAGTTTTGTCATTGGTTGAGATTGTGCTCTTTTGAGTTGTACCTTTCTAGAATTATTGGTCAAACAAGTTGATCAGAAGGTTCACAAGGGACATCATTGGAGGAATCATGCGCAACAACCATAGAGAAGTAGAGTTGGACTTGTGTGTTTGGTCCCTATATTTTGTTTATAATTTTGATTGGGTCCTTACTCTTTAAAACACTTTAATTCAATCCCTAACTCAGTTATCGTTATTCAAATTTGACCACGTCAGTAAAGTTAACATGACACACGGGATCCAGTAATGGTGGCGTTTTTTTATGATAGATTAAAGATGACAATTTGTATCCTATTTGTCTGATACCGATTTTATTCATATTTCGTCAATACAAGTATTATCCACTTTGATTAGGCATGGATATGAGTATTACTCTCATTTTACTGTATAGTACGGGTAAGATATGAATATAGCTTTGTTCTACTTGTACTCGTACTCGTGACCATATTCGTACTCATGCCCGTTACCCATACCCGTAGTGCATAATATGATATATCGATATAATATACATCATGAAATCATTACTCTAAAGTATAACAACTTTAAATTGATTATTGATATAATCTATAATGTACTATCTCTATTATAATACTAAATAATGATTATTATACATCAATATTCAATTACATGTTTTCATTTGATACTCATAGAAATATTAAATAATTTTATTTGTATCAATAGATTAGCTTTGATAAAAAGTTGAAAATATAAGTAAATTATTGATAAAATGGCTTATCAAATGCAATAGTTAATGAAATGTATTCTTATTTGACTTCTGATGTTTAAAAAATTTGGATATGACTTTCAGATTCTTGTATTATATTGTGTATCTTAATATTTATTGATTTCTTGTGTAATTTTTAAAATAATATCTTAAAATTATTGGAGTGTTATTACTTTCAAGTTAATTAAATATATTTATAAATAACAAGTAAATAGGTACCGTTGGAGTAGGGTTATGGATTTTTTCATTTGCACGGGTATAGGTAAGGTATAGGTAAAAAGTATAAGTTACGAGTACAAGTAATGATATTGATATACCCTCTCATTGTCATTGTTATGATAGATTGTAAAAACAGATTGGAACAGTAGATTATGGTAGTGAAAAAACATAGAAATTGACGTGTTTTATTATTATGTAGTATGAATATGTTACTAAACGAACACAAAATAAACATTTTTTCCCTCATTTTTTTATTCTCTGTCATAACTCTTAGTGGACTTCATCTTTGCTAGATAAGCAAAATTAATCTGCTGATAAAAAAAAAAGATAAGAAAAATTAATCCAATAACTCAAATAACGGGATCTAAATTCAAACGGTGGTAGAAAAAAATCATATAACTAAGATTTTATTGAAATTGTTAGAAAAGCGGTCCGCCTGTGACAGATAAACCGAACTCGGTCGATCAAATTGTGAACAAAGACAATGGACTGAGATCAATTGGCGAGCCCAATTGAGATGAACCCATAAGGCCTAAAACCCATAAGGCCCATTAGGGTTTATGAGCATAAACCCATTTTGGTGGCTTATAAATAGATAGAGGGGGAAGAAAATGAGGAGAAGAGAAAAAAGGAGAGAGAGTAAAAAAAAAAAAAAGAGGAGAAAAATGTTTCTCCCTTCCTTATCCTTCCTCCATCTTCATCTTTTCCACCTCTCTTTCACTCCATGGCTTTCATCTCCTTCCTCAATGGTTTGTCTATACAGGATATATTTTTGTTGCATTCAGCTTTTTGTCTCTGAAAGAGTTTTTGATTCGAGTCTGTCTAGAGTTGAAAATTGAAAGTTGAAATTTTGAAATTCTAACAAAAGATTTGAGATCAACGACCTAAAAATGTAACTTGCCCAAATTTTGTTGCGAAATTCCATTAGCAAAGTCGTCAAACAGACAAAAACCCGATCAGAAAATACTGAGTAAGGCAACACGGATGAATTTATTCATCTGATCCAATAAGACGATGTGGCGAGCTCTTATTGGTTGTACATGGATCACTTAGACGACAACACTTGGCGGAGGTAATAATTTTGGTCAAAGTTGACTGACAAACATGAACCAATGCCAACGCAACACGTGTCAGCGACATGTACCACTGAGGAAATGACACGTGTATGTCACGTGGACTAGTGAGAGAAAGACACGTGTAAGCGATGTGGGACAACAACAGCAGGACATGTGGTAGCACCGCAGATCGATACTTGGTTCCACACGAACGCGACATGTGGCGGAGTGATAAGCTGCCACATCATCATCACGCAGGCAAACCACGTCACAGTGCTTACAACACGTGTTATGGAGCATGACGCATGTGGAATTGGTGCGCATGATTTTTTGACGGCGGTGCATGGTTTTGACCCATATAGGCACGTGCAGCGCGTGTTGGCGTGTGAAAACGGACACGTGGGGCGTGTCGGTGCGTGCCACGTGTATTGACCTCCATTTTTTTGTCATTTTTCTGGCTGAATAATTATTTCGGTATTTCAGAATTTTTTGGTATATTTTTCACAAATTTTCAAGTTTCCAAACTATTTTTTCCAATTTTTTAGTTTATTAAATAGTGCTTCAAATTATGAAAAATTGCATTTTTTTAGCCAAGAATTATTTTTGAAAATTAGTTTCCAAAATAATTAATTTTAAAATGTGCAAATATGGTTTTATTTAGATAATTGGAATGAGTTCCTAACTATTTAGGTAATACAAAAGTAAGTATATACTCATTATATTTGTAATTTAATGACAAATATACAAATGAGATAAAACTATATTGCATAGAACGAAGTACAAATTAAGGGACAATTTATATGACTCCCAAAGAGAATATTTTGGGATGGCGGTGGCCATAGATTGAAGATTTACTTGTGCGTTAAAAGTGTGTAATGGTGATGCAATTCTTTTATTTCATAAAAGATTATAATACTCATCACTAGTATTGACTAAATCATTAGTTCATACTAGAATTTTATGAAAACGTGATCCTCTAAGTGTCAAGGAAAGACACTTAGAGATTCTAGAAAGTAAAAACGTATTGAAATTTGCATGTCCAAGATCACCATGATCATAAAGAGAGATTATGAGAAGTAGAAGATCCACTTTATAGTCGCATGATTAATAGAATTTTTGAAAAGTTGATATGTCTACTTATGAATTCTATTCTAACACATTGGATGATAATTCATTGTGTATACAATTGGTGAATATGGGTTAAATCCTATGTTCATTTATTATTATTTTAGGGGTATTTAAGCATTACTTGTGTACTAATGCTGACCAATGTTGATGTGCGTATATTGACATTGAGACTGATTGTTTGGATTGTATGTTGGTTCAATAAATGATGTTAATTCCATTTATTATTTTAGGCTTATTGTTGTGTTGATTTACCTTAATGTGGTATGCAATAACTATTATGTTAAATTATTGACTAATTGTTGAGTTTACCTTAATAATTGAGATGATCAACATAGATTTTCCTAAGTCAAGTGGACTTTAAAAGTAAATCCAAACAAATATTATTTATTGTCTATGAAATTAAATATAGTATAGTTGATTATTATGACCGAGATAATAAATGTGCACCCAGTGTATATTTCGATTCAAAACTTAATAAAAGGCTGTGCTGGTTTAATTTTGGTTAGATGGCAAATATATGCGTATTGCTATGAACTACTTGTGTGCAACTTTGTTTTATTAATTATGATGTATTTGTGATATTCATGGCTTGTAAAGTCGATTGATGCCAAGCCATACGTGAACGCATGTTAAACTATGTTGAGCTTATGTGGCAACAATCATAAATCCTAGATTATAAAAATCTAGCGTGTACTCTAAGAGTAAATGCTCGTGCACTTTTGAACTTGGTTATGAAAAAATTCAAAGAGGAGTAGAATTCCACTCAATACATTTTGAATTGATGTTTATAAGATGTAGAAGTGACAAATTCCACTACGTCCATCATTTTGTTAATGTAAAGGATGATGTAATCACTTGACTATTCTGAGACCATCAAGATGCAATATATTCGTAAATTGCATTTCAGGAGTTGTTAGTTGGCGTGACACTAACTTAGCTTGTGGTCTTTGACCATTGATACTGATACTTGTTACATGTGTCCTAATCATGCAAGTACAGATATGAGGCCTACATGATTAGAAAGCTAGTGATCCTGATTATTGTTTGATCAAGGACAAGGTCTAAATTATTATCCACTTATTGCTTAGCAGTTAGGAGCAAATTGAGCTGCACCTAACCCACGCTTGTCTAAAACATGACATCATGAGAAATTTGACAACGTTATATTCTATGGGATAAATACTAATACAAAGGTGAGAAGTGAAAGACTAGGCATAAATTTGAGAAAATCCTTGAACATGAACAACGTTGATATTTGTGTAAAATGTTAAACTACCAAAAGCACATCTATGTGAAGTGATGCACCTTTGAGGGTATGTTGCTCAAACTCATATTAGTGAGAAGAGTTACCTTGTTTAATGTTCTCTATTGAATTTAGTTGTTAGCTAATGGTTAATTCAACCTTAAGGATCCTCACAATGAAGTTTTGACATGACTTCATTGGACACCAACTAGTTTTAAGAAAGAACAAGTCGAATATATGAAGGAACAACTCAAAAGTGGGAGTTTAAGGATTTGGCATGAATGAACAAGTCTCGCTCAAAAGTCAAATATTTCCTTGCATTGGATTTCGTCACAAACTTATTGAAGTTTGCCTTCAATTTGTGTACTAACAAATTCAGAATTTGTTAGACCATATTTGAGTAGGAATTACTTTAGCATTAAAAGTGATTTCTTAGTTAAGGTAAAGTACCTAACTATTAGAAGCCCTAGTTTTCATTCATTGCTACTTCACATGGTCATGAGATATTATGTGATATTGATAGACTTAACTCAAATACTTTAGCAAAATCAAGTACATCGATTAGCTTAAGTGGGAGTATTAGACAATTATGCATGTTCAAGTTGTCTAATTACGAGCATTGCATAGATGGAATACTAAAGAGAAAAACATTTCGAAAGGCACTTCGAGCTAATGTACCATTTGCTATTAATCCACTTTTGATATTTGAAGTCAAAAGATTGAGAGAGCAAAGCTAGGGCTTAATGCTTCATCACTTTTGTATATATGACTGTGAAAGGCACAATCGTATCTATTTGATTTCTCATAAGTAAGAATGGTCATATGAGTTCTTACTTCTTATAAGTCAACCTAAGAACCAAATAAAACTTTGTAGATCGACTAAGGTCGTAAATATCTACAAGATGAGTTCAAAGCTTTGTGTGATGAAAGGGAATTAAACATAAACTGTTTATTCCTACATTCTGTGAATAATATGCATAGCGGAGAGGGAAATTTAAACTCTCCTTAATATGGTAAGAACTTGATGGTAAAGGCCACAAAGTTCAAAATCCATGTGCTCTTTAAGTCCGTTACTTATATATCTCATGGATTGTGGATTGGTCGAGCACATGACCTAAACTACTTGAAACCAGGAGATATATGGTCAATTTTCATGATTCTTTGATCTATAAAGATCGAGAGGCATAAGGTGTTAGATACCTTGCTGTATCAAAATGATACTTCTTCATGAACTAATGAGTAATTGGCATAGCAAGACGAACCGCGTTGAATCCTTATTTGTTTTGAAATGTTTTTGATAATGGACAAAAATATTATGTGAATAAGAATTTACATGATTAAATGAGAAGTCATTGGAGTAATACATTCAAGTGATAATTAGAGATAATTTGAAGATATTTAAATAGCTAAGGAAGTCAAGCTTTGAGTTGAATTCATTTGGATCATGACTTGGTAGAAAAAGAAGAGGAAATGACAATAGTAGGCCTTGAAACACACGTCTCAAGAAGAAGAAATGAGCGTCTGTCCCTCTAACACGAGCATCTCGTGCCCTGGAATAGCCAAAAAAAGCATTAAATGCACTCCAACGGCTAGCTTCTTTAAGGCAACAATCATATGGCTTGAAATACCTATAAATACATCAAGAAGAGCCCAAGAATGTATTGAACAATATCAGAAATTATTATGCTAAAAATCCAATCAATTTCAACCATTAAGAACACAAAAATCAAGCTAGAGATCAAAGTTCAAGCATCAAACTTATGCGTTCAACTCTATCATAGAGCTTCATTATTTGTAAACACTTTGAGAGTGTGACAAAGATTTATTGTAAGCCTATAGAAAATAACATTGTAGAGGTTTGTTGTGAACCTAAGAAAAACAACATTGTATAGGCTTTAGAGGTGTTGAGCCGGAATCAACCTTGTTGTATTGGTTTTGTTGGATTGAGCCAAAATCAATCATCGTTATAGTGGAAATCCTAAGTGGTGAGACTTAGGTAGTGGACGTCGACAAGGTTGACCGAAATGCTCTAAATTATTGGTGTTAATTTCTCTCTTTCATTTCAAGTTGCTTTTGCTATCCAAAGCATGTATCGAAAATTCTCCTTCAAGTGGTATTAAAGCGGGTCTGCATTTAAGAAGGCTTAACATCCTTGGTGCAAAGATCCACATCAGCAAAATTGATTTCTGTCATTCTTCTCCTTGTGTTTTTTATGTCTCTCTCTATATCACTCCTTTATTTGATGACTCAAATTTTAATTCATGGAAGAAAAGAATGTCTACTTTCATCCAATCATATGATATTGAACTATAGAAGGTGATTGTTCTTGGCTCCAAAATTTTCAAAAATGAAGACGACACTCCTAAAGGATATGAAGACTTTAATGATAAAAATTGGAAGTCTCTAAGTCGAAATTCCAAAGCTACTCAACTATTATATTGTGCTTTGAGTCAAGAAGAGTACAACCGAATTTCCTCTTGTGAGAATGCCAACGAGATATGAGAAATGCTTGAGATTACTCATGAAGGCACAACTCAATTCAAAGAAACCAAAATCAATATGTTCTACATGACTATGAGTTGTTTACGATGAGAGATGATGAAAGCATTAACAACATGGTTGATCGCTTTGCAAAAATTACAAATGGTCTAGCCTCATTTGGAAGACTAATCTCTAATAGTGATAAGGTGAAGAAGATTTTGAGGTCTTTGTCTCAATAATAGAATGCGACGGTTACCGCCATCATGGAGTCCAAAGACTTAAACTCTTTAAAGTTTAATGCTTTAGTTAGGTCACTCATAAACTATGAGATTGTGCTAAGGTCAAGAGATGGAAAACCTAAGCATGACAAGGCATTGAAAGCTTCCATTCATTTTCAAAAAGAGGAGAATGAAGGAGAAACGAGCTTGGAGGAAGAGGAGGATGAAGAGCTAAAATACTACTCTAAAAGGATAGCAACTTATAAAAATTTGTTGAAAAAACAAAAAGAATCAACAAAAAGAGATGGAGAGGTTAAAAGAGAAAAATAAGAAAAAGAAAAGAAGACATTATAGTTATTCTTCGACCTGTGATGGTGATCCATCGGCCAATGTATGCCTCTCGGTATACTAGGTACTCCTTAAAATCTCGGTCTATGCTTCGGATAACGAAAGCAACTTGAAATGAAAGAGAGAAATCAACACCAAGAATTTAGAGTGTTTCGATCAACCTTACCTACGTCCACTTCCTAAGTCTCACCACTTAGGATTTCCACTATAACAGTGATTGATTTTGGCTCAATACAACAAAACCAATACAATGAGGTTGATTCTGGCTCAACATCTCCAAGGCCTACACAATGTTATTCTCCTTAGGTTCACAACAAACCTCTACAATTTTATTTTCTATAGGCTCACAACAAACCTTTCTCACACTCTCAAAGTGTATACAAAGTATTTACAAATAAAAAAGCTCTATGCTAGAGTTGAATGTATGAGTTTGATACTTGAACTTTGATCTCTAGCTTGATTTTGGTGTTCATGATTGTTGAAATTGATTGGAGTTTTGGAAAAATAATTTTTGATGTTGTTCAACACATTCTTGGCCTTCTCTTGATGTATTTATAGCTATTTCAGGCCATATGACCGTTGCCTCGAAGAAACTAGTCGTCGTAGTGCATTTAATACTGTTTTTGATTGTTCCAAGGCACGAGATGTGCATGTCAGAGAGACAAACACTCGTTTCTTCCTTTCTAGAGCCTGAGATATGCGTTTCGTTGACAAATGCGCTTTTTGACTAGAGTTTCGTGATAGACGCACGTTTTGCCATCAACAATGGCTTGTTTTGCATTTCCAAGCTTTCCAACATATTTAACTGCAATTGTTAGGTTTTGTTCATTAGAAAAACATACAAAGATCTTAATGTTGATCACACATGATTCAAAAAATAAAATCAAAGACCCGACCCATATCGTACAAGCCTCGGAGAATCAGATATTCTACCAAATTTCTTATGCCAAAATATTTTTTTAACAAATATGATTAAAAATCCAGATTTCATTAATAACATAAATAACAATAATATTAAAATATAAAATAAGTATTTATAGGTAAAAAATATTTTAAAATATTATATAATCAAATACAGAACCATAATCCACAAACTATCAGTGTGGAGCATCTAATATAAAATAGAGCCCGATCAAAAGAGCGCCAACTGACCAAAATAATGAAGCCTCACTGAGATCAAGATATCGGCTGTTGAAGTCAAAATGAATACCTGAAAAATGTTAAAAGGAAGGGGGTGAGTAAACTCAGTGAGTGATACCAACTCTAAAATGCCTCAGAGACATCACATAAACTGTTTTGAAAGCATTTTTCAAAAATACCATATGTACGTCTATCATCGTATACTATTAATATACACTCATATACATATTGATAGTAGATCAAAAATCCATTTCAAAAACATTTCGCACCAAAAGCAAACAACGGGTAGCCAAGCATAATAATTATTATATCAGAAGCAAGCCAAGCATATGACATGCATTCACGCAAATCCATATTTTTATTCATTTCAAATTTATCGTTAAACATTGAATTTAATTCATTATCATGCTCTATAACTATCGTGTCTGAATACAAAAAATGCAGACATAACATTCATTATATTATCATGTAAGTCCATATTATACCAATTATACAGAATTCCACATACTACTTATCTTATTATCCTTTCAGAAATAACAGATTTGTTAATAACTGATTATACACTCGTATTATATTAGAACTACATTGACAAGATTAGATCTTAAACAGATTAGCAGTCTCAAGAGTCCAAACAGTACCTCACTCAGGAGGGCCAAATAGCTAATAACTTTAAGAGCCCCAAACAGTACCCGATACCCTAAGGGTCTCCAAACTGTAATAGACAGACATAACTGATCAGAGAGTTTTCCATGAGCATTGCAGTCCACGGGCTCAAACATGATATACCTAGTCAAATCATAGCAAAAAAATGTAATATGGGAGTATGGTCAACAATACAGATTAACTAATGCAGAGAGCAGACATAATCAAATAATTATCCTAAAACATATAAGAGAAATATCATAATAGAATCAAACCTGGGACCAAAAACAAACAGAAACAAAGTCAGGCGATATCAGAGCTGTGGTCTATGCCACCATACAGAAATCACATGTGTTTGAGCTGGACACACGATTTACCATATTACCTTGCTAACTAGGACTTTGACAGAACATTGGTATACCAAGGCTACGCTATCTCGTAGTTAGGTGTCTCGAGTCGGAGTAATTAAAATAGTTAGTTGTAGACAACAGACAAACAAAAATGGACAAATTCTAGTAGTAGTATCCCTAACCATTGTAACACCCTGCATTTTTTAAGTTTTTATAACTCAGTAAAATAATTTTTCTTTTAGAACAATTTTATTTATGTGAAATAGATATAGTTTTTATTTTTAAATAAATATAATTTAGTTTACATCAATATAATTATTTTATTATTTTTGTTAAATATATTTTTAATTCACAGTTAAAGAAATATATTTTATTCTTTTTACAACTCTATGTGTGATTATATTATTTGATTCCTACTAATTAAAATTATTATTTTTCAATTTGAATAATTAATGGGTATACACTTTGAAATTGTTTTACACTTTGAATTATTATTTAATTTAAATTGTTTTACTCAAATTTATTATTCAATTTTATTATTATTCAATTTTATGATCTTTCAACTTTATTTTTATTCAATTTGAATTATGGTTGTATTCATTATTTTCCACTTTGAATAATTATTTTTGAATTTGAATTGTTTTACATTTTGAATTTGACAATAAATAAATAAATGGGAATATATTTTATTGTCTTTCAAATTATTATCTCTCAATGAAAAAGCAACTTGAAAAAAAAATGAAAACGAAATGAAGTTTGCCATTTGAAAACAAGAAAAAGAAAAGTTTGTATTGAATGAAGAGAATAAGTAAAGCGCTGCCGTTTTGGAGGAAGGAAAAAAAATTGAATGAAACATCCATAAACGGTGCGTTTGCACCTCTCCCCCTTCAAAATAATTAAAACCCGTCAGCCACACTTCTCAATGCCTCTGCATTTCACGCCATTCTTTTCTCATTTCTCCCTCTCAATCCGTCCATCCTCTTCTACCTTCTATCTCTTCGGTTTGGCTACCCATCTAAGGTGAATATCTCTCTCTCTCTTCTCTTTTTCTTGCTCATTCATGGTAGAACAATGGTTTTTTAGTTTAGGGTTTGATAGTGACGGTTTGAGTGAGAAATCCGGAATTTGTGCTTGTTTTGGGTGAATTAATGATGGTTCTTTGATGGGTTATGTTGTTTAGAGGTTGGAATGCATTGATTGAACTTGGTTTTGGAATTTTGAATTTTGTTCTTGAATGGGTTATGTTGAATCCGAATTTTTTATGGAGTTTTGTTGGATTGCTGATAAATTTTAGTTGGCTCTTGATGGATTTTAATGGAATTAATCAAGAATTGAATGGGTTTTGTGTTGGATTTTGGAGATTTAAGAAGGTTGGAATTGTAGGAATTTATTTGGATGGGTTAATTTTAGTTTTGATAATTTATTAAATTTTTTGTGAGATTGATGAATGATTATTAAGAATAAAAATGTTTGTGCAATGATTTAAGTGATTTAGAATAATGGGTGTCGGTTTGGAATGATTTTTGACGAGAGTGTTAGATATTCGTTTGCGATAGGATTTTCAGCATTAAATTTGGGTTTGGGACATGCATTGACATTTTTGTATTTTTAGTATTGTCACAATACTCGTCTAATTTGTGGTGAATAAATTATGTTTTCAATTCTATCTGATTTTGGACGTGATCAGCCATCCACTGACGATCTGATATCTGGATTATTTGGCTTGGCGTCCAGGTAAATAAGATGACAGTTTTAAGCATGTAGACTGCGTTTTTAAACTTATATGTTTTTGATGTGTTGAACAATTCTATAAACTGGACTAAATAAATGTATCATCTAATTAAAATAGGATTATATGATAATAGGAAAATGGTAGTATATGAAATAAGATAAGTATCAGTATAGTAATCCAATTATATCAGTATAAGTGATTACATCAGCATAAATTATAATGTTATTTGTCTGCTTGTTCGCTATCAGTATTATTATGTAATATATGTATGGACCCGAGACACTCAGCTACGGAGATGGTGTAGTCGTCGGTATACCGTCGGTCAGTGAAGGCCCAATTACCAGGGTTGGTGGTAATACTGTGTGTCCAGCCAGACACCAAGTGCCAAGTGGCAGATTCTACATCAGTTAGTCAGTTAGGAATTAATTAGATCAGTTTCAGTTCCATCCCAATCAAATAGGATATATATATATATATATCAAGCGTATATTATAGTATTATTTAAAATGTCTTCAAAACAGTTTACATGAGGCCTCAGAGGCGACTTAAAGTGTCGTCCATCACTAAGTTTACTCACTCTCATCCCCTAACATTTTTCAAGTTAACTCAACTTCTATGCTCAATGATGATTGTCTATTTAGCAATAAGTGTCTTTTTGTTCAGGTTCTAGTATGTCAGATCAGTAGAGGTTCCACACCGAGTTTCTATAGGTTATGATTGTATTTGTATATTTCGGTTAACAATATTTATTTATGAATATCTTCTATATATTTTTTACTTATATTTATGTTTTGTTACTTGGTAGTA
>CAODLS010272528.1:0-13634 GCA_948243855.1 Flueggea neowawraea | reverse complement strand
TGAACAGATGTCGACTCTGAGTCAACCTGAAAATGTTAAAGAGTGAGTAAACCTCAGTGAGGAATAACACTCCATATCGCCTCATGCGTGCGTCACAGAGTCTGGTTTGAAAACTGTTGAAAATACCACATGCAGTATTCTTATATATATACATATACCTACGTATACATTCTACATATAATATTCTTTCAAAACAAGTTTTGAAATCCTTCGCAAACAGAGCAAATAGCATGCAACAGATAAAATATTAAATATACATATATACAGAGTATATATAACAGATGCAGATAGGGACCAGAACAGACAGATAGAGAAGGGGGACTGAGCCACCCATCAGATCAAACAAAGCACGTGGTCTGGCCAGACGCACGGCTACCATATTACCCTGGTAACTGGGACTTCTCAGAGTATTGGTATACCAAAGGCTACATTGCCTCGTAGCTAGGTGTCCCGTAATCCAAATATATTTATTTATATAGATATATATAGCAGACAACATACAAACAGAGATCGTGTACAGAGGTGTACACATATATATGAGTCATATGTATATACCAGATATATTTCAGATTCCAATTTTTAATAACCACATAAGTCGGATTATTAATTAGCCAAACCGTTATTAAGTCAGATTTCATAGATAAGTCATACACATCAAAACATAATAATTTTCAAATGACACAGCCTATGTGTCTGAAGCTGCTACTCTCTCACCTAAGAGTCCAAGCAAAATCCACCAGTCAATCTCTGTCGGTAGGCAGCTGCTCGTGCTGGCAACCACAAGAAGCTGTACACATAGTACATCATAATATATCACAACGCGGTATTGTGACAAATACCCAAATGCATGATATGAAATGCAAATGCAACTCTCAAAGTCGTTTAAACACACGAAAGTGAATCCATCACTTTCAAGCCAATATCATGCTCCATTCGATCCCTAATGGAACCAAACATATCCAATTAACTCAAATCAATCTCTTGAATATGGATTCATCCTCCAAATCCACAAACAAAGTCACAATATTTCTAGACCTTAACTATGAATCTCGGACTCCCAAGACCCATGCTGAATAACTGGTCAAATCTCTTGACTCAACTCAAATCTGTGAAGTTCTAACTCATATCTATCAAGATACATTAGAAACAACATCAGATTTGACAACAAATTTAGTAAAACCCGTAACCCTAGTTGTAGAGAAACCCACTTGGTTCAAACACCAAATCCCACGAAACTGATGCTTGATCTCAAACAACTATAATCTAACTCTCTTTAACTCGTATTCCATCAGAAATGGAAAGATCCGAACCAAAACCCAAGTTCGTTCGGAACCCTAGAATGCCCAAAATGCAACGCAAATCAAAGAAAAGAAGAGATTAATGGAAGATTCTTACCTCTAGATCCATTGTAGAAGCAAGGAGAAACAAAGAAAATTACAAAGAAGTAGATGAGAAAGTGCTCTGATGGTTGAGACAAGTTGTGATCGAAGGAATGGTGAGTAGGGGTATTTATAGACTCACGGACTGACCTGTCGCTTTTCACGCACAGTCGCCCAGAAGAACACATCTACGTGCACAGTAGGGGTTCTATGTACGTAGCAGCGTGCTCTACGTGGGTAGCATCCCACACAATGTACGTAGACGGCAGATCTGAAGCCCCTCATTCAGATCTACAACCTATGTGCGTTCCACCCCCTGCTGTGTGCGTAGAAGGCTTCAGCGTGCTCACGGGTCACACCCAACGGATGAACAATGTGCACAGCAACCCATACCACGTGCACAGACCAAGCAAAGCTCTCGGCCGACTCATCCCCGTCTACTTGCATAGTACTTCATACTGTGCACGTAGGTAACCTCCAGTGTACGTTGCACTCAACGCACATTCACGGTCAAGGTTCAGGACTCTACTACATGCACAGTACCCTGTACTAAGAACATAGATGACCTCCAACGTGCACAACACATGCAACACAACCCTCAACCCAAAGGTCAACATCCCAACTCAAAATCACTTCGGAATACTACAAGATTCCGGCTAAAATAAGCGGGATATTACATATATTGAGGGGCTTTGAGAATCAGGCACCAAACATGGATCTGAAGCATTTGAAGTGCAAGATGCCACATGTAATGGTCGAGTTGTTGAAATATTTAGTGGAAAGTGGGAGTAGATAAAATTTTTCGATTTTGATTGTAAATATTCGGTGGAGGAAAAAAGGGATATGATGACATATTGGGTGCATGTTGAGAATTTTGAGAATATGAAAAATTTTGTAGATATAATGGGTATGGGAGGTTTGGAGAATTTTGGAAATTAGGTGGAAATAAACCATATGGAAGGTTTCGAGAATTTGACGTATTGTTTGGATTAGGATTTTAAAAATGTATTATGGTTTGGATCATTTGACAAAAAAAAGAGGAAGATTTGTACTTGAGATTGTGTGTGTTGATAGGAGAAGAGATAAAAATGAATTGAAATTGTATGTAAGAGAGAAATGGAGTGAAGATAGAGTATTTATAAAGAAAAAAATAGGATGGTTTTTTCATTTTTTTTAAAAAGAACGATCTCGTCTTTTTAAGGCTCGAACGATCAAGTTGATCGTTGGAGCACTTAAAATATTAAAAAACAAAATGGGACAGTCGTACTGAGCCCCACCTCATGCGACTGGTGTAGACCAGCCATATGAGGACAGTAGCCACTCCCCAATGGGGAGAGGCTACTGACGGGGACTTAATGATTCCTCATTGAGTCCCCACTGTTGTTGCCCTCACAATAATGCCTCTTTTTTGTTTTTTATTTTTTTTTCTGCATATTGCATCCGGTATCTTAGACTGCACTACGTCGAGTTGAGGGGACTTAATGGGCTCAGACTAATCCGAATTCAGGAGTTTGATAGGCACCTCGAAGGATGTGATCCTACCATCAACGTTGTTGTTTTCCCAGGACTCAAACTCGAAACTTCTAGTTAAGCTAGAACTGCCAGTTGATACAAGTGTTTGGTGGTTATATATATAAATATATATATAGTTACTATTATTTAATTATTTTTCTATATGCTATTCAATTTAAACCATGAGACTCAATAGAGTAATAGAATTATACGAAGTATAAACATGCATGGTGATTCGATAATAGTAATAATAGCTGTATAGAAGTTAGTATTTTTTGTCGTTAAGTATGTCAAAATTGAGAGAAAGAAGAACAAAATGGAGAGGAAAGACAAAAATTCTTTTACGCTTAACACTGCTAGCGAGACGGCCAACTAAGATGTAAATGAAGGGATTAAAATGTTGTCTTAAATTATTAGGACTTAATTGTTAAGGATTGAGTTTTAGGAACCATTTCATTACCTTTTTTTGTTACTAGGGGACTAATTTGAACTTATCCTCTCAATTATATAATAAAACATGTCAGAATCATAGGCATACTAATGGGAACCTGGTCATGTGAAAGTATGGCGGTCAATTATTTATTGAACAAAGAACTGAATTTTGGTGGGTTTGGTGAATGCTGACTAAGACTAAGTCTGTGAGATCTGAGACACACACTCTTTTTTTTAGTAGTTTTTATTCGTTTTAAGGTAAAATAATATATAAAATTTCAATTAAATTTTAGGTGTCTCAATTTGGCTGCACTCCATCTTGTAAATTGAAGCCAATGACCATAAAAATTGGAATCGTTCAGTTAAAATTACATATTGATTTCACCAAAAAAGAAATTAGGGCGAGAATCAGTATGGTGAATACAAGCATTAGGCAATGTTTGATTGATTAGGATGTCTATACTTTTGTATTTGAAATCGTTTGATTTAACTGACAAAACTATAATGATAAACTAGCTCATTCTTTAAATTTTGTTGGTTTATTCTGGGAAATGATGTTGTGCTGGCTGTTCAAGAGTTTTTTTCAAAATGGAAAGCTCCTCAAACAGGTAAACTCCACAACCCTTACTATCATTCCCAAGGTTGCCAACCCCTCATCCCTTAACGATTTAGACCTATTGCTTGATGTACTGTTTTATATAAAATCATATGCAAAGTACTCACAGCTAGGCTGAGCAGTATTTTGCCGAGAATTATTCATAAAAGTCAGTCTGCTTTTGTTGGGGTCCAAGTATTACTGATAATATACTTCTTGCTCATGAACTGATGAGAAATTACCATCAAAATTCTGTAAAAGCTAATTGTGCTTTCAAGATTGATCTACGGAAAGCATACTACTCAATTCACTGGGACTTCTTGGAGGAGGTTTTGATTGGTCTTAATTTCCCTAGGAGATTCACTCAGTGGATTATGACTTGTGTGCATACTGTATCTTTGTCTTTTATGATTAATGGCAGTATTGAAGGCTTTTTTCCTGGTAAACGTGGCTTGAGGCAATGAGACCTCTTTCTCCTTTGTTGTTTGTCCTCTGTATGGAGTATTTGTCTAGAGCTTTTGACTCGAAGCTACCTGCCTCTTTTAAATTCCACACTAGTTGTCAAAGACTTAAATTGGTGCATTTGTCTTTCACTGATGACCTTATGATCTTTAGCCGTAGCCACTTGGATTCTGTTCATGCTATAAACTCTATTTTGTTGCATTTCTCGGCTGTTTCAGGATTGCAGATTAATAAGGGAAAAAAATCCATTTTTTTCTCAGGAACCAATGATGAAATGAAGCAGATTTGCTTAATTTTCTGAGAAGGAGGGAAAGTTGCCAGTGCGCTACTTAGTTGTGCCCTTCTTGTCAACACAGCTTAAAAAAGAGCATTGTACTGCTCTACTTACCAAAGTCAGCTCCAGGATTAACTCTTGGACCTCGAAATTCTTGTCTTATGCTGGACATTTGCGGTTGATAATCTCTGTTCTTAGAAGTATCCAAGTATTTGTTTGCTCAATTTTTGTTCTCCCAACTTCTGTGATACATGCTATTGATCAGAAATGTAGGTCTTTCTTATGGCAGGGGAAAGAGCAAGGCTGTTGTAGTTTGGTCTCTTAGGCTAATTTGTGCTTGCCTAAAAATGAAGGTGGGCTTGGGATTACTGATCTTTGTTCTTGGAATAAGGATACTGTTGGTAGGAAAATTTGGGATTTACTCAATGTAAAGGAATCCCTCTAGGCTATCTGGATTATACAACAGAAACTGAAAAAACTCAGCTTTTAGGGCATAACCAAACCTTTTTTATTGTAGTTGGGCGTGGGGACACTTGCTGGACTTAAGGGCTGAGTTTGTTTCTTGTTTCACATACACGTTGGGCAATGGGAAGTCTTTCTCCTTTTGGGCTGATCCATGGTTTCATGGATAATCATTGCAAAGTGCTTTCCCTGATCTAAGTGCTTCTGACTCTGACATACCAAGGGATGCAAATGTTGCTGATGTTTGCAAAAATAACCATTGGACACTCACTGACTTGTTTGATGATATTATGGAAAATCCATGGGATGCTATTTCCCATTTGTGTTTGAATGATACGTTGTCGGATCAAATTACATGGAAGCATTCCTCTAGTGGTGCTTTTTCAATCCGCAGTGCTTAGAATGTTTTTAGGCCTAAAAAGCCTGTTGTGTCGTGGTTTAAGCTTGTCTGGGGACCTAATCATGTGCCTCATTTCAGTTTCATTTTGTGGCTAGCCCTGTAAAATAGATTATTTGTTAAGGCAAGGTTGCTCAAAATGAGCACTGTTCATGATGACATTTGTGTTTTTTGCAACACAATGTCTGAAACAGTAAATCACTTGTTCTTTGAATGTGTTTTCACCAACCATATTTGGCAGGTTCTTCTTAATATGTGTAGGATTAGTAGGCGAATTTTTCCATGGAGGCGGGAAATTAGCTGGTTCTCGAGACGTGCTGCTGGGAAGTATAGATTGTGTCGCTTGCAATGTGTTTTATTTACTGCAATGATCTACTGGACTTGGCAGGCTCAGAATGAGATTATTTTTCATCAACACTGCATTTCCAGTGATCAACTTGTGAATAAAGTACTAGGGAGTCTAAAGCTGAAGTTTAATGATTGTAATGCTTTGTTTGCCTCTGTTAATTAGGGTTGGTTTCCTTTGGTCTTGGGCTATAGTTTTGATGTATAGGATTTCTTATTGTGTACAGGAGTTTTCTTGTGGAAAATGTTGATCTTGCCTAGGTTTTCCTAGCCTTTCTGGCCGAATGGAGTCAGAGCTCAGTTAGGAGGCTTAGGTGGTTTAACTTTTTCATCAGGGTTTTTTTTTTGTATAGCAAAGGGTTACTGGTTGTATACTCTATTTCTTTTCAAAGTAATGAAAGTTTAATCTTTACAAAAAAAAAATTATAATGATAAAATCTTCTCTAGTTTTTTTTAGGTTTAATTTATAAATGAGTTAAAACACAAACAAAGCAAACCAAGAGGTGTTGGTCGAGTTGGTAAGCTCGGTCCCCTTAAAGTTTGACTGGGTAAGCTCCTTAGTTCTAATCCTATGGGAGTCACTCTCTTGGCCAAGAGTTTTACCTTCTGCTCTGAGCCCGAATTAGTCTAGACGGCAGGGTTTAAATGGGCCCGAACTCTGAGAAACCGGGTGATTTTGGACCAAAAAAAACACAAACAAAGCATAAATGATTAAATTCTTGATAAAAAAGCATAAATATTCAACCGAATTAATTGGGTCAGACGCAATTAATTAAGTTGAAAGCTCAATTTCAAAAGTGTTGGTAAAGTTCCAACAAGTAAACTCATTAATAACTTGAACAAACATAATCTGTAAAGTAGGCAGGAGGTCATCACTTCACCTCCATCAGAGTCTATAAATACTCCATACACCCTCGTTTTCAGCTAAGTCTCATTTATTATCCTTCAGCTCTAAGTTCACTACTAAGGCTACTCGTAACCTACGGTCCCTAAAGTTGTTTTGCGAGATACTTGCTCAGAGTTTTTATTGTTATTTTATTAAAGTTCTCAGTTCCTAGCCCCTCAGCTTTTTCATCCGTAACTCAGGGGCTACTTTAAGAGTCACGCGGGACACCTACTCAGCTTTCCACTAAACACAATTTTATTTTAATCTCGTTTGAATAAATCTGACCGTTGGATCAAAACGATCTAACGGTCAAATTTTATTTTTTTTAAAAAGGGATTAATGTGTCAGGCACGGGGCTAATGGGTCCCGCGCTTAACGCATGTGGTTCGTCCTCCCGCAGGAGAACGGGCTAGGACATGGGGATGCAGTAACGCGTCCCCATGTCAGCCGCTAGGATCCCAATACGGGATCCTAGTCGCGTTGTGAGCCGCCTAAGAATGACTGGAATACAACATCGGACATGAGGGAATAGGCCCTACCCTTTACATGTTTTTATTAAAGTTATGAATATAGGTGATACAATTCATATCAATTCCGTCCAATAATAATCAATAAAACAAAAAAAAAAAACCTGTTTTGTCCAAATCAAACAGATTCATACATTTCCATACCCATACTCCACAACTCTCTATTTCCTTGTGAAACGCTATCATTGATGAAATCCACCGACTCGACCCTCTCAAATCCTTTTGATCACCATATGAAACTATCGTTGTAGTTTTCATGTTCAACCAGTTCTTATCTTGAAAACGAGTATAACACCCTTTATCTCAACTTAAAGGTTTCTTCAGTTGTTGCAACTATTGAAAATTCTCTGCAAGATCTTACCCATACACAAATTTACATTCAATAGAATAAAAAACAAAAGTTTCACGGATGATCAATTATTGATATTAAAAGCATATATATCGACTTTGTTATGATGAGAGGAAAAAAAATAGATTCTATTTTTTGTTGGCCATCTCATGTAGTAATTACTGAACAAGTACAAATCCACCATCTTTACGACTTAGTATGCCAATTGGATCCACAAATCATATATTGATCTTAGTGGCGAGCCTCAAGATCTAAATTATCACTTTCGTGTGATGTAGGCTATTTTAATTGAGGGGATCAATAATTTCCGACATCTCGACATAGTAAAAAAGAAAGAACTGAACGCGCCCTGACATCACATCAGATAATCTTGCAGTCATTTCTAAGTTATTAATTTTTTATACAACAATAATTTAGATTCACTGTAACATATGAATAACAGATAATTGAACAATACAACGTACAGGTACTGAGCATGATTGACTTGATGTCAAACTTGGTTATGACTTGAGTTTCACTTGAGAATGACCAAGTTTAACATCAACCATGGATCTCATAACATTTAAATAAAATAATGCCAATTCAAAAGTTACTTGTATGCATCACCACAATCGCCTCAAGTCGTCATTTTGTTCTTATTCTAACATTTCATTCTAAACAAAGTGATTTTATACATTACCTCAAGATCTGGACAGCAGTAGAACAAGGGATCTCGTGCATCAACAACCATTACAAGCTGAAAATAACACAACGAATTAGAATCTTCAAATTATCACAAAACAAGGGGAGAAATTTCACCTAGTGCACTCATCTATGAACACAAAAAAAAAAAAAGACAGGAAGTAAAACTTTAAATTCGTTTTGGAAAATAAGAAAAAAAATCCTCGCAATCTTAATTAAAAGGTACGGTGCACATATGTACACACAAAACTCCCCCAAAGCAATAAGGTACACTCACTTTTGATCTCCAAGAAGAAAACAGTAGCAAAGTGAAAAATAAACAAACATAAACTTATAAGCCCTTACGAAATACAATAAAAAAGAACCATAAATTTTTGGTTTTAAAAAATTCAATAAAAGAAATTTTACCAGATGACAAACCCGCCATAGCTGCCTCCAAATATCCAAATTCTTCTCAAAAGGAGTAAGAACAAGCTTCTCATTCTCTTCAAGTCTGCCGTCAGAAGTAAAGAAAAAAACATTACAACATAAGCCACACAATCTAATCAATCAATCAATCAAAATTGAGCATTAACCGACCTTGCAAGGCTACGACACCATACTAAAAATGCTTGCCTCTCATTTGTGTCAAGCTCCTCCACACGCATTTTAGGATTCGATGCAGACCTACACTTACACAATTGCCGAAAAAAATGCTGCTTTTTTGAAAAAGGACGTAATGTCAGAAAAATAACACTTTTTTAATAAAATCAAATCATATATATCGACTTTGTTACGATGCGGAGGAAAGAAAATAGATTCTATTTATAATGCTAGTAGTGATTTGATTTTAATTTTAAATTGAGAACATATAATTATCTTGTTTTTGTATTTAGATTTTGATATAGGATAATAAAATTTAAAATAAGATATTTTTTTGATAATTAACAATTAAAAATAAGCATATCCAAAGTTGTTATGATACTGATAATTTTGTATTTAAAATAAAATAATTTTAGATTGATTCCAACGGACGAGAGTTTGAAGTGTTGAGATTTCTAATACTAATTAATATTTTAAGTTCATTCCTAAATTTAGCAAATGAAATTCTATCCAACAATTATAGTAATTTAAAATTAAAAAAAGAGATTAAATTGAAATTTTATTTATAATGATGATAAATAAAATTTTAAATAATTTTTTTAATTAATTTAACTCTTAACAAAAGATTTAAAAATATTTATAAATAAAAAAGATGAATGAAAGTGTTCAAAAATTAAATTCTATCCATGCAAAGCGGTGGGGAGCACATGCAAAGAAAGAGCAAAATTCCCCACAAAAGAAGCAGAAGCTGGCCGTCATTCCATCTTCAGAACCAAGAAGACGGCAGAGATAAAGAAAGTAATTGAGCAAGTTTTTCTCTTCCCAACAGAGGAACTGCCACAAAGAAAGATCCTATTCTCCAATGAGATCATGGGAAGACCTCTTCCTACAAAATGTAAGCTCTCTACCATATAGAGACGTATAGGTCACTTATGCTTCTCCATGCCAGAAAGACGTCATCATGTGTTTAGCTTTTCTTTTTACCTTAACGGTTCAAGTTCAAACATGGTTCAATTTGGGTTTAAAAATTTTTCATAACTTCCAAGATTCCCAAAGTTGAGCGCAAAACCTCAAGTTGGCTCTTGGTATCCTCAACAAGTTGACTGTTGCTAAAGTTGAAGACATAATTGCCACTTGGAGGTGGAATTGGATAGTTAAAACTGATTGAGAAGTATGAGTCTGACATTAAAGGGTGATCACCATATGGCCATGCCATCAAATAGTTGTTTAGGTCATATTCAATTTTTGCACCATTTTCGACATAATCCATATTGTAAAATAAATCTTCTCGTAGCTCCTTTTTGTCATCAATTTTTCATCGTCTTTGTCATGAATTTTGCATAGATAAGAAATTTTTTAAAAGTTATAAATTGCATCTTAAAATAGAGTACAACATTAGAAATTATATGTTCTTAACTAAAAGTTTCAATATAAAAAATGGACAATGTTTATCTATATTAAAACAAAATTAGTTTTTTTTTCAATTGTCAAGCCTATTCTTAAAATAGTAAATAATATAATACTTGTATAGTGCATCCCCAATAAAAGATCAACATATAAATTCTATTATGTATACATGTCCTATAGTAAGATGTGAACATGTCAAGAGTAGAAGTAAAATTGGTCAATAGAATATAATTAAACTATGCAAATAACTTTGTTGATGAATTTTCAATTGGCAAACTTAAACTTTTTTAAAACAATATAAACAAATCATATTTGGTACCAAAAAAATGGAAACAAACAAGAAATCTTGCAATTGTACTATTGTACGGAAATTTGGCCCCTACTTTGATAACGTAAATTGGAATTCTTTTTTTTTTTTCATCATGATTTTATGTATTGATATTTACGATCAAAATTGCAATGCAGATATACATTAGGAACAAACACACAAATATTCAAACAAAAAGACAAAATTCACAAATACAACATCAAAAAACTGTAAAAAAATGAAAACACGGAGAAAATGATTAAAAAATACCTCAGTTTGACTGTGTTGATTGTGCTATTTGACCAGAAAAAATGAGTAGAAACTGAAAACAATAAGAGTACAAACTGAATACAATAACAAAATAAGAACAAATACTAACAAATGAGTCAAGTCAAAACAAAATTTTGAAAAATATTTTATTTTTTTCTTTATTATTCGGTAAAATTATGAGTACAAATGAGAACAAACTGATAATAAGTGAGTACAAAACGAGAACACAATGAGTACAACCCAAATTTAGGTACTACTTTATAATTTTACAAACTAAATAGGACTAAAATCTAATTTTTTCATTTTGGGGCTGCAACTAGGGTTTTGAAACCTAGTCGCCGCCCCTTTCACCACCACCTCTCTCAGTCGCAGCCTCTATATCTCTCTCTCGCTCTCTTAGTCACTATCTCGCTCACGCACTCTATCTTCGTTGGTCTCCCTCGCTCTCTCTCGTAGTTGGTCGCATTCACTCTCTCTCTTCGTGGGGCTTGGAGAAGATGGTCAATCAAGGAGTTCGAACTAATAACGACATTGGGAGAGGTCGTGGCGGACACTGGAGTGGCGATTGGTGGTTGGTGCGACGATTATGGTGGTGAGACGTAGCCATAGAAAAGAGAGAAAGAATGTCAAGTGAGAGGGGGTCTGAGGAGAGAGAAACTAAAAAAAGGGTATAAATATTGTGGCATTAGTGAAATTAAAAATGTGATTGTTCCATACCAGAAAAAACAACCCTTGTGTTGCATATGTGAAATTTTGAGGAGTGTAATTTCCTTTATTTGTTAATATGAATTTTCTATATATTTTTTTTTTTTAAAAATAACTTTGCAAGAATAAAATTAGAAAAATAACAATATATTTTAGAGGAAATTACACCCCCATGTCTTTTTTTGGCATTTTGATTTCACATATGCAACACAAGGGATTGTATTTTCTAGTATGCAACAGTCACGTTTTTAATTTCACTAATGCCACAATATTTGTATCTTTTCTTTCCCCCAGTTCTCTCTCCTCAAACCCCTCTCTCTCTTCCTCTTTCCTTTTCCTACTTCCTCAGTCCCTCCTCTCTATCTATCGTTGCGATTTGAAATCACTGTCTTTATCTGCCGTCTCTATCTCCTTCTCCCCTCTTCACCATTGCGACGAGACCTTGAGGTATGTGAGAGAGAGGAAGGCTGACGATAGGAGAGAGCGAGAGCGACCCACGACGAAGGAGAGAGAGAGCGGTATGGGAAGAGCGAGAGTGCTAGAGAAAGAGAGCGACTAGGAGAAATAGAGTGAGACAGTGGTCGCGATAGAGAGAGGTGGCTGTGAAAGTGTCACGACCCATTTTCGGACCGTGACCGGTGTACAAGATGGACCGTCTGTGGAAGCCCAGCCCATCCCGTACAAGCCTCAGAGTACTCAGAAATCCTACCCAATTATTCATTTTAATAATTATCCAATTTAATAAACATTCAGATTTTATAAATTATAACTAAAGTGTTATAAATCAACATAATAAGAATATAAATATATATACATATACATTCTTTCAAATAGTTATACAAATAAAACCAAATGGTGAAACCCAAATAGTGGAACCCAAACTCTCGTTGTGGAGCACTAACCAAACATACCAACTGGAAACCCGATAAAAAGGGTTATCACTACTACTCGAAGACTCTAATGAACACGGAAGCTGAATCACCTGAAAAATGTTAAGGGGAGGAGGTGAGAAAACTCAGTGAGGAATGACGCTCCAGAACGCCTCTGGGACCTCACATAATCTGTTTTGAAAATCTTTCAAAAACTCTCACATGCAACATATACAGGTATATGTATATACACTCGTATACATACTAATATAGTTCAAAAATATTTTAGAAAATATTTCGCAACCAGAGCAGACAACATGCCGTCAGACATAATCTGTAATAACAAAGAAGCAGATAACGCATGCAGCGTATCATACTATTTCATCTTATCCAGACTATACATAATCTTATACATAAATATTTTATTAATATTTATTCAAAATTTTATACATATCTAATAATCACTGATCATACATTCGTATTATATTGGTACTGCACTGGTCAAATCAGATCTCTAATAGAGAATCAGCAACCTCAAGAGCCTCAATGGAGCTCAACTCAAGAGGGCCGAACAACTGACAGCCTTAGGGGCCCCAAATAGTACTCGACACCCTAAAGGCCTCAGAGCTATGACAGACAGACAGAGCTAATCAGAGAATATACCCGCAAGCATTGCAGTCCCCAGGCTCCAGCAAAATATACCCCGCCAATCATCAGTACAATATATTATAGGCGAATGAGCAATAACACAGACTCAACAAATATATTATACCTCGTATAATATAATAGCAGATAATAGCCACTATGACATATAATATCAAACAGAGGCCCGTAGACATAACATAGTATAGTAAACAGTACATATACAGAGCATATAACAAAGGTGGATAGAGACCAGAACAAATAGATAACAGAAGGGGGACAAAGCCACCCATCAGAATCAAACAGCACACGTGGTCGGTCGGACGCACGACTACCATATTACCCTGGTAACTGGGCCTTGACAGAGCATTGGTATACCAAAGGTTACGCTACCTCGTAGCTAGGTGTCCCTAATCCCAATATATATATATATATATATATATATATATATATATATATATATATATATATAACACACGAGAGACAGAGAAGGAGACATTGACATAATCTCTGTAGATAATTTTAAATACATCATATATATATATATATAT
>CAODLS010272369.1:0-11565 GCA_948243855.1 Flueggea neowawraea | reverse complement strand
CGCTCGACACCCATCAAAATCGAACATAGATCCCGACTCTAATCGACCCATGAGCATGAATCTAACCTCAGATTTCACAAATAAACTCTCAATCATTCAAAAATCATCAAAATCCGAACTAAATCCTAGTTCATTCAAATGATCAACAAATCAATCGATTCAAAACTTGAATCATGTTAATATAAGTCCCTTCTAACCTATTCTAGCATCCTCTAACATCAATACATCAAAAATCATCCTAAAAATGTAACCCTAGAAAAATTGCCAAAACACATTTCATGAATTTAATGCATAAAAATGAGTTATTAACCAAGAAAAGATGTTAATCTTACCTCAGAAATGGGTTAGGAATGTTGGGAGAACAATGTGAGAGCGTTTCAAACCGATTGAGTGAGAATTGGAGTGAAAAATGACGGAAATAGTCGGGTTACGGACGTTTTAAGAGTTGCAGATCAAAACGCACCGTTTCGACAATTTCAAAAGCAACGTACGTCATACTCAATGACAACGTACATTGTGATGGCGCACAACGTACTTTGTACCTCACAACGTACTTCGTGAAGTATCCAGTAGCCACAGATTCGAGAAAACACAACTTAACGTACGTCTTACCATGGCAACGTACGTTGATCATCCTCGTATCCCAGATAACGTACGTCGTACCTCTACAACGTACATCATGCTATTTTCTAGATAACGTACGTCTTCCTCACTCGACAACGTACGCTACATGCACATTATTTACTCTAAATCACATACTCGACATATCACATTTCCCAACGCGCATTGGACCTCCCTCGAGATTCGATGACACCTAATCTACGAAAATATGTCCGATTATTCTCAATATAAAATCAACTTAGCCAGAAAGCTACAATATTCCTAGACAGAAATGAGACGAATATTACAATTTATCTGGATAAATTTTAGCCAAAATTCTTTATTGTTAATGATATGCAACAGACTTGGCCTCATTTAATATTTTTCCTTACAAGTGCTACATATTTGTCTATTCCTTTAAATCGTATGCGAAAAATGGGTTGGTAGGTCAAAAAGTTTTGCCATGTGTTGCAATTAAGTGTTCCTCGTTGCCAAAACAAATAGGTTCACTTTCATGATTTTTCTAACCTATATTGCTATTTGTTATTGAATAATTATAAGTGTTATCTGCTATCAGTAATTCTGAGCTAAGTCCTATAATCTCAAATATAGAGATCAAAGAGGGAATTTCAGGAATAATTTGGGGAGATCCACTCTGATGCATAAGTTAGTTAAGGCCTAAAATGAAAAGAATGTGATATTGAGAGAGAAGGTTAGCAAAATGTCTTACCTTACAATGTCTATAGGATGTGTTAGGCAAAGTAGCACAATAAATAAGATGAATAAATCAAGAGCAATTACACAAAATACAAGAATTTATGTGGTTTGCACAATACTCTAATACCACTTGTTGGTTCCAAAGAGCCACGGTAAGAATTGCATTGTGCATGGACCTATTGAAGAAATATACAAGTGAGTTTGACACAATATCTAACCAAACAACTTAAGTTATTGGATTATGGGTCCTCGATGCTTATACCTTTGCTAAAATAGTGAACCCAAGCTGATGCAAATTAAAAGGATAGCTTGAATTGTTAGTAAAATCAATCTAATCAAACCGAAGTTAGAAAAGTATAATTTCACATCTTCAATAAATAAATTACTATAGATACAAAATTTGAGATGTCATATTCTGATATTCAAGATATAATTGAAAAGTCTTTGACAAAAAAAAAAAGTGTTGTTTGTTTTTTTGTTAGATTATAAAAGTAGATTGCATATTAAAAAAGTAAAGAGATCAACACGTATTCTTAAGAGCTTAATATGTATAAATAGAAAATATGCTATAAGCATATTGATAAAACAAACACCACCAAACATAAAATAGATGAAAGGGAAGGGAGTGTGGGTTTGAAATTGTGTGTGTGAATAAGAAAAGTTTAACTTTGTCAAAAAAAAAAAATCAAATTCAATTAAATGATTAAAAAAATGAATGAAAGAGCCGTTACAACATTCTAATTAACTCATAAATTACCTTCACACTCCAAATTAATTATTGCGAATTCTTCCTTTTGGCTCGTTAATTTTAGTCTACACACAAATTCTAGTTCTTAGCTACCTTAAATACCATAAAAAACTACATATCCAATTTCTTTTGTGGGCAGTCCATCAGGCGCGCGAGTACATTAAATCTATTTTGGAAGTCAAATTTAGTTAGAGGTTCTCGAAATATTAAGGGGCGTTAATATTGTCCCTAGTTTTTCAAATAGGGTTAAAATTATACTTTTGACATTTTATTTAAATAAATATATAAACAACATAAGAATAAAATATAATAAATAAATAATAAACAAAATAACTTAATAAATGATAAATAAAATAATTTATTAAAATATAAGAAAATTTTTAAAAGAAAAATACATAAAATATATTTTACATTCTAAAAACTAGAAAAAAAATTCAACTACGGACACAACAAACTTTTCATATTCAGTATTTATTATGTGGAGGTGTAGAATTGCAATTCCTAGTTGTAACTAGGAATTGCTATTCCACAAAATCATAAAATTGACAATATGTAAAATTAAAATTTTACAAATCAAACAACATCATATGAATTCCACATGGAATTCCAATTCTATTCCTTATCAATTCTATGAACCAAACATACTGTAAGGATTGGAGTCAAGTGTTATCAATGAGCAGAATTATTGTTCAAGCATATCTTAGCTTAGCTCATCTATAAATATACGAAAATGCAAGGCATCTCGAGTTGTGATGTTAATAAAATATTACTATTTCTTTTAACGACAAAGTTTGACTTACAGAAAATCAGTGGATAATTAACTGTTTGGTCTTTAATGTTTGATTTAATTTACAAAAACGTCCTTTCATTTTTAAAATTTTAATATTTTGTCCCTCATTACTTTATGATTGACATAGTGAAAATTTTGTAAAATATACATTATGCCCACCTTTATCATTCTGATTTTATCCATAAGATTAAATGACCCATGATGATTTCATCCAATTTTTTTATCCCTTGAGGACATTTTACAATTTTGTTAAGTGTAATATGCTAGATTATTTCTTCTTCGTTCTCTTTATTTTTTAAATTTTTTTAATATGATAAATTGTAAGTTAGTTTTACGTATTTGCTCAATGACAACAAATAAAGGGGGTACAGTTAATTTGGGCAAACCATGTAAATATAGTAGTTTGATTTTAGGATACTCAACTTCAATATTTTTTTTAAAAAACTTCAATTTTGTTTGAACCCACATCATTTAGAAAACGAAGCCAACAATTTTTTAGAACATTGCAATTCCAGCATTCAACTCTACTTGCAACATGTGGTTTATATATAATATAATGTGTAAAGTATACGGTTTATATATAATATAATTTGTAAAATATATAATATAGGGGAAAAAGTTTGTACAAAATAAATATTATTTGGTTTATATATAATATAATTTGTAAATTTTTTTCATGTTAAGATGTGTGAACATCTAATCACTTGCAATATCCTAAACTCTTTAGTCTATACCTTAAATTCTATACCTTATAGACTGTACCCTGAACTTGATTAAACTATTGTAGTCTAAACCTTTAAATAATATACCTTTTAATGTTCCTATATATATGTATATACCCTAAACAATATACTTTATATTCTATACCCTATGAACACCTTTGTATACCTTTGAACACTCTTAAATATCTATATATACCTATGAACACCTATAAACATCTTTGTACACCTATGAACACCTTTGAACATCTATGTACACCTATGAACGCCTTTCACCTATGAACTCTTGTGAACGCCGTTGACCACCTTTGTATACTTATGAACACTCTTGAACACCTATGTACACTTAAGAACATCTATGAACACCTTTGAACATCTATGTACACATATGAATGCCTTTGAGCACCTATGAACTCTTATGAAAGCCTTTGAACACCTATGAACACCTTTGTACACTTATGAACATTTTTGAACACCTATGAATACCTTTGAACACCTATGTACACTTTTTAACACATATGAATGCCTTTGAATACCTATGCACTCCTGTGAACACCTTTGAACACCTATGTACATCTATGAACACTTATGAATACTTTTGAACTCTTATGCACACCTTTGAACGCCTTTGTACACCTATGTACACTTATGAACACCTATGAATAGCTTTGAACTCCTATGTACACATTTGAACACCTTTGTACACCTATGTACACCCTTGAACACCTTTGTACAAGTATTAACACCCTTGAACACCTATGACCTTTGAACACCTATGTACACCTATAAACACCTATGAATACCTTTGAACTCCTAAGTACACATTTGAACATCTTTTAACACCTTTGTACACCTATGAACTCTTATGAACACCTATGAACTCCTATGAACTCTTATGAATACATATGAATACATTTGAACCTTTGAGCACCTATGGACACCTATAAATACATTTGAACTGCTATGTACACATTTGAACACCTTTGAAAATCTATGAACAACTTTGTACACCTTTGAACACCTATGGATACCTTTTAATACTTATAAACACCATTGAACACTTATGTACACTTATGAATACCTATGAATACCTTTGAACTCCTATGAACATATTTGTACACTTTTGAATAGAATTTAGGAAAAATAAATAAATATATATCATATAACATAAAACTCTTCAAAAATTAGATTGTCATCCATTCATCAATACAAGCATGCTGATTTCATTTAACGTCAGGCTTGTGTTGTTGATTGAGTTTTCTATTTTTTTCCTTTTCAGTGCTTTTGTAGAAATGTTAAAATGAAGTTTAGAAGGTGTTTGCTAAAATGCTTTTTAGGACACAAATTAAGATGTTAGGGGAAATTACATTGGCATTTCTGAGGTTTATCAATATCTCTCATTGCGTCTCTCAGTTTTGAAAAGGCTCATATTTCGTCTTTGGTCTTAAACGGTGTTAATTTTGCCTAACAAAAAATGTGAAAGTACTAATATATCCTTGTATTCTTTTTTTTTTCCTACTTAAACCATCTAAAAATCCAAACCGCCCTCTCCTCCATTTCCTTTTGATTCACTCTCTGTATCTCCAACAAACTCTCCATAAAGCTCTTTCTCTCTCATCACCGCCACCACCATCGCTTCTCACTCTTTCTCTCTATCGCTTTCTCCTCTCACACCACTGTTGCCACCATATCTTCTCGCTCTCTCTCCACTGACTTAAAAATAAGAATTCAGAAGCGTACTACAAAATCTAATAGACCATCTAAATTGAAAATCTAAAATGATCATAGTGCCACCAAGGACGCCAAAATTGACCAATCCAAACATAAGAACTTAACCCAACAAACACATTCACTTCCACAAAACCCTAAACTTCATTTCCTTAATTGTTCAATACCAACCCAATTCTTCCTAAGAAAACTTAGTTATAAACTCCACCAAATTCTCAAAATTTAGAGCACCGACCAACAACACATCCAAAATCAAACAATTCAAACCACAGAAAATGAGCTCAAAACTGCAAGAAATTGAAAACAAGAATCCACATAAAGAAATTACATTTTCAGCTAAAAACATAGAAATTAAAAGCAAGAGATCAGTAACCCAGAGATAGAAATGAACCACACCATTACTGCCTTAATCTCTACAGTAACCCTTTGAAGCTTCACAAAAATCCAACCCATCCAAAACCCATTCTTGCTTAACTCGTCGACGTTCATCTAGCCAAACCCATTTCTTCTCTTATCTCTCTGTGTTCTCCAATCTCCTTCACTAAAACCAATTAACCGCTGATGCCACTCCATCAAACCCAAATTTTATTACCACCCCACAAACTCAACTCTAACATGTTCTTAAAATCAAGCACCAAATCTGGGTACGGACGAATACCCGAATCCAGGTGAGAAAAAGAGGGAGTGTGACTGGTTTCGATGGAGTGTAAAAGAGTGTAAAAGAGGGAGGATCAGAGGGAGTGTGACCAAAAGAGAGAGAAAAAGATAGCTAAGGCAACGGGTTTTGATGGAGTGTGAGAAAGAGAGGCAGAAAGCGTTGATAGAGAGAAAGAGGGCGACTTAGGTTTCTGCAGAAAACTAAATGCGTTGAAGGATTTCAAATGCAATTTGCCTTATCTCTCTCAAAATTTTCCATAGGCTACCCCTACTCATTATTTTGTTGTTTAAAAGTGTCGTGAAATGGGGGTGATTTACGACGCAAAGCAATGCTCATAAATATAGTCTCTTTCATTACCTCAAGGGATGTCTTATCTCCTCTAAAACTACTTCAAAACTATACTAAGATTTTCACTTGAGTGTCATAGTACTTTCAGGGGACGATCTTCGACTTCTGGTTTTCTTTTATTTTATAGAATAAAAAGATAAAATCGAGTTTATGACCATTCATCTTTGGCTTCACCATTTTCAAGACTATTATTGATTTGAGGCAACAACCGTTAATATCACCAATATGTTATAGGCTTGGGATGACACTTTTAGAAAATTGATATTAGTTTTCAACAAGCTCATTTTAGCATTAGAGTCGGAAAAATTCTAAGGGCCATCTTAAATGATCTGAAATAGGGAAATTGCAAAAAAAAAAAAAAGACCAGTCATTTGCAAGGAAGATGTGAGAAAGCGACATACACCTGCATAACTCAAGTTGATAAGTTTCTAACTAATTATTATTGTTACAAGCATCTTTGATGTTGTGAGAAAGACGAATGGTAATAAAATTCGCAGTAACATAGATGAGGCCCTAAAGGTAGGTGAAGAGATCGAATGAGTCGAGTTGTGTTAGCTTCTCAAGTAAGCAAGGTATAAATTGGCTTTGATCGATAACCAAATGGCAGGGACAGACTTGATGCATATATAAAAGGAGGCCATAACTCCCCTCCAATTTTAAAATTTTAAGACCAAGTTATATATTTTCAGTTAAAGATAAAAAAAAAAAGTTATTTATAGCACCTTTTAATCTTTAAATATTATAGTTGACTCTTAATTGTAAAAATCAAGTAAATAAGTTTGTAATTCATTAGTACTGAAATCAATTTTAATACTGAGAGATTGTATGTTCGATCTTTAGTGGAAGCAAACAAAACGACTTATAAAAAATTGTACAAGTCAACTAATTAATAAACTTAACTGTCATAACATAAAATTGTTTATTAGTTTTTAGTTTTAGACTGATAAATTTGTCTACATTATTAATAATTAATGACATTTTATCAATTGATTTAAATAATTTATTTCACATCTTTATTAAACATGAAATGATATAATTTAAGCATGTTGAGGATGAGATAAGTTTTAAGCTTTTATATAGACTAGCCATTTGTGTACGTGTATTGCACGTTATTGAAGTCTTTTATTTATAATTTAATTATTTTTAATATAAATATATAGTTTTAAATTTTAGTAGTCAATTTTTATCGCATAAAATAAGAAAAAATAATAAAATTATGTAATGAAAAACTTAATCTAATATGTTTGATTTTTTTGATAAGTTGAATATATTTTTTAATACGTTACATATAACTATATAACTAAGTTATATGTAGACATAGTCTTTAAGTGTAAAATGAAATATTACTATTATGAATATTCATAAAATAAAAAATAGTTGCATACCAAATAAAAGTCCACTGTAGAGAGACCTAATTAACTACTAATAAATGCTGAAAAGAATTGATATGACAATAAAATGAGGAAGAGGAGGTGGACAAAACATGTGGCCCCCAATTGCTTTGGAACCTAAAAAACAAATATGTATATAAAATTAAAAATAGGTATGCACATGCAAACAGGTATATGTGATTGGTGTGAGTGGTCCGACACTCTTATTCCTTAAGAGAAGTTTGGAGTCGATCTCTATTCTCGTATGAAGTCACCACGATGATCGACACTTTACTCTTTAATGGGCCGATTCGATACGAGCGGTAATTAGTCTGGGCGTGGTATGAGCTTAAAGGTGTCTCTCACAAATGGAGCCCACTCATAACACCTCATGAAAAAAAAAAAGGTATGCACATGCAAATAGGTATATATTAGTAGGATATATACATTATTTAGTTTGCGTTTATCTTAGACAATGGTCTAAGATATGAATTAGTTATATTAATAGAAATCAATACTTTTATAGTCAGGTATTATTAAATACGAATAGAGATAAACACTTATTTAAAAATTTTTAAATCCATTTGTAAATGTAGTAGTACATGGAAGTGAAATTCTATCCACATTAAATAAAAATTTTCTTTAATTAACTATTATTTTTTGTAGTTGATGATAAAGATTTTAATATTATATTATCCAACAATTATAGTAATTTAAAATTAAAAAAAAGGATAAAAATGTCCCAAAAAAATTTCTCCACCTCTTGACTTTTATAAGTGTTATGAATAAACAAGTATTCTCTCCTTTTACTTGCTAAAGAGCGATGATTTTCTGTTTTAAACACAATTAGGAATAATTTTCGAAACAAGATTTAAAATAAATATATGATTGCTTGTTGCTAAATATCAAATTAAAATTGCTTAAATTTTAATATACATTCGCTATTAACTTATTTTTGCGACTTTAAAAAACTGTATATGAAAAGTATTATTTGATAAAATTAGTATATGTATTTTTTTTTTATTAATTTCGTCTCTAGTGATCTTGCTTCCGCCCAAGCCAAACGAATTCCGATTTTCACCAAATTTAATATGTTGTTCCTGCACCTATCCTCATCATATCTAACTATCAGATTTCCATTTTGAGCTTCGGAAGGTAGAAAACTGCTCCCATGACGAATTTTGGTATATTGTTTCCACCTTTGGGTGATCGATTTTGGTGACTTGTTGTGCTAAGGAATTTCCTTGATAATTATGTATGCCTCTAGTTGTATTTAGAAAAGACTATTAGTTCTATCCACTTGTTTCTTGTTGATTAGTGGAAGGCCTAGTACCATTTATTTGCAATTCTGTGGTTTTCCCCTCCACGTAAATGTTCTGTGCTATTGCTTGTAGTTTTATTACTTGCGTTGCTGATACTGTATTGCGGTTTTGTGATTGCCCATTTAACTTGCAGTGGAAAATTTTGGTTGCCAAGAACTTTCAATCCATGTGACTTGTTTGGATCCAGCTTCAGTTTGTATATATCTATACATAGCTCAATCTCAATATTTTATGAGAAAGAATGTGAAGGCAAAGTTGGAATCATGTATATATATAGACATTAAAATGAATAGATGTATACTCTTGCCTAAACCTTTTGTTATCAAAAAAGAGAAGGAGAATGTGCGGTTGAATGTGTATTGTGTAGATATGCTATCTTGATGCATATCGTATCTCCTCATAATCCATGTCATATTTTGAGAGCAAGGAAACATATAGGACAGTCCTTGCCAATAATAAATTTTGTTGCATGCATTATCAGCCAGGTTGGATTATTGTATCAGTGTTGACTTGCAAAATTGTCATTAACTATTCACCTCATCATGATGCACCAAAGTGAACTACCAGTTTCAGGACGGGTTAATTTTACCAAAAGGTCACAAAAGTGATAGGATTTGTGTAGAAAAGTCACAAAACTCTTTTTTTTTTTTCCCACAAAACTCACAAAATCAATTCTCTTTGTCTATCAAAGTCACAATGGCTGGATTCAGTCAATTTGAACGGCAACCTGTGCAAATGCATGCCATGTAAGCAGTTGACTGCCCAGTAAGCGAGGACACATCAGCTCATTTTTTACACGTGCTATTGCCATGTGGCAACAAGACAAAATTCAAAAAAAAAAAAGGATTATACGGGCCAACCCATTCCACCTTAAAACAACCAAACTCTATGCGTCTTGTGTGAAGGAAACTGATGATAATTGTGCCAACCAAAGCAAAATTTTTGGAAGATACACTTAACTAAACCGGTGGAACACTTGGTGTCGTTTTTGAAGGAAACACTATGGCCGACCAAAGCAGATGTGTTCTCCACCGTCACCATCGTTTTTTTGAAGAACAAAGTTGTTAATCCACGACTAATAAACCCTCATTTTTAAGAAGCTTTGTATCGTGTTGTGAAGAAGACCTAGGCGCTGGATTTGGTTTGCAATTCCAATTGAAGAAGAGCCTCCAAAAACTCAATCGTTTCTGTTGATTAGTGGAACATTTTTCAGTTAAGAATTGTTTTGTGGAAGGGTATTTGTGATGCATACACTTGTGGATTGTTGAATATGTCGATTCGTAGTAGAAGAGCTTGACAATTAAGAATGTTTGGTGACATGATTTGTGGATGGGTATTTGTGATGCGTCCATTTTTCAAGCCTGAACTTTGGTAAAATTAAAACATCTTTTAGCAAGTTCTCTTTGTCGATTGGAATTGAAAATTGCAAGTTAAAAAAAAATTAACGATATTTTCTTGGGTGCTTTGTTGTTGCCGTGCAATTTGGTTTTAATTTGAAAGTTTTATTTCCTTCCTTTCCATTGCCCTAGAATGGCGTATGAGAAGGCTAGTGGGATTTCTTCAAAGTGATTGAATCGGAGTACTTATTGTCAGTTGAATTTCAACGTGCCGACATGTTTTTATGGTGAAATATCACAATTGACAACTGCTTGGAATGACGACCACCCTAAAAGGAGGTTCTATGGTTGTGTTGGTTACGGGAGTTTTTTTTCTTACAGTTTTTATTTGATGGCTTGTCTGAAATTGATAATGAATTTTGTGGATGTATGTTTTAATGATTCATATATTCTGCTATGTTTGTATGCCTCATTGCTACAAAGATGTGGTCGTAGCTGCAAGTTCTTTGAGTGGTATGACGAAGAAGCACCGACGCAATACCACAAGGTGATCCAAAGGTTGTTAAGGAGTCTCGATCGAGAGAAAGAGAATTTCAGGGGAATGCACATTAAATTTGTGATTGTCATATGTATTTTAGTGTTGGCTTTTATGATTTATGTTTGTTTATCTCAACTGAAATGGAAGCCTTCATGGCTAACAATTGTATTAGGTGAAGAATAGATTGTTATGTTGGATGAATGTATTATGTTGTCTGTCTCAATGGTTCGAAACCTTTTGCTGTAATGCCTTTTAATTGAAATTTTAGATGTTGTTGTTCATATCTCAAAATAGCAAATCCAAGTTTTGTCCTGACTTTGAGTAACGAAGACGGTAGATGATATAACATTTGCAGATGGCTTTTTGTAAGTTGCCAACAAACACATAAATGATTTAGTTTTGGTTGAATGGTTATGTCACGACCTATTCTCGGGACCATGATCGGCGTACGAAGTGAACTGTATATGAGAGCCCGACCCATCTCGCACAAGCCTCATAGGATCATAAACTCTACCCATTCATTTGTTAACACATTTGCAGAAAATCATTTACAATTATATGAAAATAATATTTACCATATATATATATCTCAAAATGTAATATATGAATATATATACAAAGCGATCTAATCGTAAAACAGTGTATAAAAGTCAATATACAAACCCCATAACCTTACAACATGTCAATATG
>CAODLS010272336.1:0-30515 GCA_948243855.1 Flueggea neowawraea | reverse complement strand
ATCAAGATGTGATGAACCCTAAGATGAATTTGTGATTGGGTTTTGTTATTTTGTTGCTTTGTTCATGAATTGAGACTCATCTATGATATAATGTTGTGTTGTTGGATTGATTCTACCGGTGTTTTGATTCGACAATTGATTACATGCGTGGGAATTGAGAGATTTATCTTGTGTTTTGAATCGCTCATAGGTGAGAGGAGTTGCACAAAAACCTAGAGATAGGTCAATGTAAATCTTCCGAATTAAGGTCAAACTTAATATGGGAATTCATTAATCAGTGTTAATGTAATGTGGAGGTATTAATTAGGAAGATATTTCGGTTAATCAACTTGACGTTAGATGTTAACTGACTCGGGAGAGAGGTTAATGTATGTTAGGAATCCGTAGTCCAATTGTATGGACAAGTGACTTAGTGGCGAGGTCGGTTTTGCTTAGGTAGTCCTAGGACTATTCAACATCTGGATGCTACTGTTACCCTTGATTGCCCTAAACTCTCTTTGTGTTGTTGTGTTGTGTGTTGGCGTGTCTCCATTCCTTTTGTGTTTATAGGCTAGATAATAAAGAGAGAGTTATTACTAGTACTCTTAGTCTCTGTGGGATACGACACTCGATACTTAGGTCTGTGTACTACAATCGATAGGTGTGGTTGCCTGCCTACCATTACTCAAGTAAGATATTTATTACTTGAGTAAGAGTGTTGTTATGAAAAGCTATGGGGCAATCAAGTCAGTTATGGAAAGATTCTGAGGAAATCAAATTGCAACAGTCACATTTTGGTGTTCACTCGAGTAAAGGAACAAGTTACTTGAGTAAGACTATAAGTTACTCGAGTAAGTGCATAAAAAGAAAACAAAATCAGATTGATTTCACACTCCAACAACTACTTATTAAGTCACAATGGCTAGAAATATTTGAGAAAGTATAAATACACTTCAGAACGACCTAAGAGGTGGCTGATAATACTTTTTACACCTATTGCAACATTATTTTCTAGCATTTAAATTGTCTTTGGTGATACAAGTGTCATTGTGCTTATTTCTTATTCTTTTTACTTGTGTCATTTGATCTAAATCTGTTTGGTGAGTGTTTTCTTGTATCAAACAAAGTGTTTGTGAGGTTGGGATCAATGGTAGATTTGGTTTATTCTTGATTCGGAATCAAAAAATGTAAGAGTTCTCACTTAGCTTGAAAGTGAAGTTGTAACCAAAAGTTGGGGTTACTGAAAATCCTAAGTAGTGATACTTACGTAGTAGAAGTATGCAAGAGTTTGGCTGAGCCACTCTAACATTCGTGTCTCTTTGTTCTATTTCCTTGATCTTTGTGCCTTAACTCAAAATTTATCTCAAAGCCTCATACACCACACTATTTAACTCCCCTTCTAGTGTGGTATTTGATCTTTAAGTATACATTCTCGAAATAACGATTTTGAGGGATCGATCAAGGATGTTATTGGCTCTTTCATAATAGACTTATATTAATATAATCCTTGAGAGATTTAATATGTCAAACGACAAATGTTAGTTTTGGTGCCCTAGTCCAATCATTCATAAGCATTGTCATTTGATTTATCAATTAATAAAGAAGCATTTCATTTCATATCTGTGAAATATTTTATGTTTTATGAAGATAAATCTCCATGAATAATTTATTCTTACTTATGTCATCAAGTCTGACTTGATAGTAAAATCATAAAATAAAAGAAATACTATTCTAAACGTCCCTAATCGATTGTTATCATATGAATGATAACAAACCAAGGTTAGTATATTACTAAGTTGATAATCATGTTTTACAGATTATGGATATGGGATATCAGTTAGAACATAGATATATATTAGGGAACATGTATTGGATTGGCCCACTATGAAAACACTTCATGGATCTATGTCACAAGTTGCTTTCATACAGTGGTGATGTTTGAGTCGTCTGACTGAAACTCACTATCGACTCTTACATGAAGAATCGCATGTTTTGACTTAGTCAAATGTTATCCGTAATAGGGTAACAATAAAGGCTATAATTGGATATGTCATGAATCTTGTAGATGAGTGACAGTGAGAGTGATGGATTTGTTCCTCTTATGAAGAGTGATATCTTTAAGCCAATTGATGAGTATGATCGATTGAATGTATGCATACTCAAATAAATTGATGAAAGAGTTTATCAATGTCATTTGTATATCAATCTACTTGGGATCAAGAAACACATTAAGCAACATAAGGTTGATATGTGATCATGCCTTATGCTAATATAGATATCGTGAGACAAAAGGACTAAATATCAAACTGTGAAAGATTAACTCGAATTGTCGAATACCACTCGATTTAGGATTGTCATAATGTATTACTAGATACCACTTATGGACTTTGGGCCTAAGTTTTGGGACAATGCCCATTGCCATTTTTGAGTGGGCTTATTGGGTCACACACAAGAATGATTTCGATTGGTTCACAAATATTGTCTCTCATGGTAATTAAATTATTAGTATGAATAATTTGATTAAACATTAATAATTTAGGGTTTCACGATTCAGGTCATAAATATAATATGAGATATTATTCATTAATGTAATGGGCTTTTAATGTTAATTACCTCTTATAATTTTTTGGTTATTAATTATGTGTGACATAATTTGGGCCCATGTAAATTAATAAGGAAGTGATTCAATTAGTGATAATGTATCAAATAATTAAAAGCACAAAACCATTAAGTAAGGCCTTAAAATTCGGCATTCACACTAATGGATTAAAGTTTGACTAGGTCAAAGGTTGACTAAGTCTTACTTAATCCACTTGATTACGAACACCTAATCAATAAAGGATTTCTACACCTTTTGTGACAAGGAAATTTAACGCTAAACTAATTAAGAATTTTGGCCATGCTAATACTTAATTAGGAATTATTTTTTAGGAAAAGGAAGAAATTTGGCTAGGGTTAATTGTGTGCAATTTGGTTTACACACTCCTAATGGAATTAGGAAATTTAACCCTTATAGGACAAGGGGAAATTCAAATGTCTTATTAGACATATGAGGGTTTTATTTTCTTCTATAAATAAGAGAGGGATGAATTTCTAAAGCTTGGCAAGGCTCAAGGCTGAATTAGTGTGTTCCACCAGAAAGAGAGAATATCAGTATTTGTGTAAGAAATAATAGAGATTCTTCATGCTAGTACATATTGCCATTTCAAGTGAGTTTGTTCGTGTGGATACTTTAGACACGTTCGCGCAAAGGCAACGTAAGAGGAAGAGTTTCGAGTTTTATAAAAAAAGATACACCAACACTCCATTCAATCATACACTCTAGCATTCGATTTTAAGGTAAAATGTGCTAACCCTAATTGTGTATGTCGATATGTATGGATCTTTGGTGGAATTCTAGATATAAAATTTTGTTATGAATTCCAACAGCAAATTCATGGATACCTCGATTGACAAGGGATAATCTCTTCACAAAGGAGCGACAAGCAATTGAACATACGAAAAAAGTGTTAAAGGAAGCATTATGTATGCAATGCTATGCACTAGACCAGATATCAGTTTTGCTATTGGTCTTGCAAGCCAGTATCAATCCAAACCTGGGAAAGGACATTAGAAAGCAGTGAAAAGGATACTAAGATACTTACAGAAAATTGTGATTTATGCACTGTGTTATCAAAGAAAGGACCTACAACTAAGAGGATATATAGATACTGACTTGGGTAGTGATGTGAAAGATAGAAAATCCACACCCAGATATGCCTTCTTGCTTGGAAACATTTCTTAGGGTACCAAGAAGCAAACATGCGTAGCATTGTCTACCATGTAAGCTGAGTATATAGATTCATCAGTCATTGTACAAGAAGCTATATGGATGAAACGGTTTGTGCAAACCATGGACTGGCCGCCTTATTAGAGTCTACAACAATTTATTCTGATAGTAAGGAACCAATAGCTTACACCAAGAATCCGAGATATAATGGGAAAAGTATGTTAGTTTTGTGCCCTAGTTCAATCATTGATATACATTATCATTACATTTATTATTTAATAAAGAGGAATTTCATTTCATATCTATGAAATATTATATTGTTTATGACAATAAAACTTTCATGAATAGTTTATTCTTCCTTATATCATCAAGTGTATGACTTGATAGTAAAACCATAAGGTAAAAATAATACTATTCTAAAAGTCCCTAATCGATTGTTATCATAGGAATGATGACAAGCCAAGGTTAGTATGTTGCTAAGAGGATAATCATGTTTTACTGATTATGGATATGAGATATCACTTAGAACATAGATACATGTTAGGGAACATGTATTGGACTGGTCCGCTATGAAAGCACTTCATGGATCAACGTGACAAGTAGCTTTCATGCAGTTGTGATGTTTTGAGTCCTCCGACTGAAACTCACTATCGACTCCTACATGAGGAATCACATATTTTGACTTATTCAAATGTTATCCATAACAGGGCAACAATAAAGGCTATGATTTGATATGTCATGAATCTTGTAGAGGAGTGATGGTGAGAGTGAAAGATATGTCCCTCTAAGAAGGAGTGGTATCTTTATACCACTTGATGAGTATGATTGATGGAATGTATGCATACTGAAGTGAATTGATAAAAGGGTTTATCAATGTCATTTGTATATCAATTTACTTGGGATCAAGAAACACATTAAGAAATATATGGTTGACATGTGACCATGCCTTATGCTTAATATTTATATCGTGAGACAAAAGGACTAAATATCAAACTGTGAAAGGTTAATTCGAATACCGATACCACTCGATTTTGGGTTTCCATAATGTATTACTAGATATCGCTTATGGACTTTGGGCCTATATATTTTGGGACGAGGCCCATTGCCAATCTCGAGTGGACCTATTGGGTCACACACAAAAATGAATTGGATTGGTTACAAAAGTTCTCTCTTTGTGATAATTGAATTATTAAGATGATTAATTTGATTAATCAATAATAATTCAGAGTTTTATGATTTATGTGTTAAATAAGATTTAATACATGGTTCATTAATGTAATGGATTTTTAATATGAATCATCAATTATCATGGTTATGATTATTTAATTATATATGACATAATTAGGCCCATGTGAGTGATTTATTTTATGATAAAGTATCATATAATTAAAAGCTCAATAATATTAATGAACCCCATGAGAATTTCGGCACAATAAACCTAAATAAGGAGGAAGAATTTCGGCATAATAAACCTAAACAATGAGTGAGAAATTTGGCATCCATCCTCCTATTTTTTTTAGGAATCACTTTCCTTGTGTGACAAGGAGTGTTTCGGTACATGCACTAACTAATTAGGAGTCCATGACTAATTAGGAGTTTTATTCTTGTTTGACAAGGAAAATAAAATCCTAATTAGTATGTGACAAAATTAATTAGGAAGTGTTTGTTCTTGTGGGACAAGAAAGGAAAACCCTAGTGTGACCAAACAAGAATTCGGTACACTCCCATTTAGAATAGGAACAGGCAACATTCTTGAAGGGGAAGGAAAGGGGTTTGACTCCTAATTTGAGAAGGAATTTTGGCACACATACTTCTTGTATTGGTGTGGCTGAATTCTTCTTGAACAAGGAAGGGTTTTGGCCAACCCTAGTGCACCTATTTAGGTTTTCTCATATGCCTATAAATAGGAGCACACCCTAGTCTTGTTTCTCATGGCAATGGCTTGGCCGAATTTGTGAGTGTCACAAACAAAGAGAGAAAATTATTTGAGCATTAGAATAGAGATTCTAAAAGGTGCTAGTACACTACATCAATCCTAACAAGTTCGTTGTGTGGATACCATTGGTCACGTTCGCGCAAAAGTCAACGTGGTTGAAAAGGTTTCGAGTTAATACTAAAAGTTACACCAACAAATCATTTGTTCATACAATCGAGCTTTAGTTTTAGAGGTAAAACCCTAACCCTAATCGTTTATGATTGATGTGCTTGGATCCTTGGTGGAATTCTATAATAAAATTTTTTGTTATTTCCGTTGTGTTTATCCTTATATGAATGTCATATTTAGTTACGAATTCCGACATTGAATAGGGCATTAATTTGATCCAAACTCAAGAATACTCCTTATGAGCTCTGGAAAGGAAGAAAGTCCAACATTTCATATTTTCATACATTTGGGTGCAAATGTTTTGATCTTAATAATGGAAAAGAAAATCTTGGTAAATTTGATGCAAAGTCAGATGATGCTATTTTTCTTAGTTATTCCTCAATTAGTAAAGCTTATAGAGTTTTCAATAAGACAACTCTTAAGGTTGAAGAGTCTATTCATGTTGTTTTTGATTAATCTAACCACTCTTTGCCAAGCACTTGTGTTGAAGATGATGATATAGATATTACTAACAAAATGGATGAGCTTGGCGTTGATGACAAGGTGGAAAAAAATCAAGAGAGCAAGGATTTTAATGATGAAAAAACTCATGATCATCAAGAAACTCAATAACAACAATATGAAGACCTTCCTAAAAAATGGAGATTTGCAAAAGATCACCCAAAAGAGCAAATAATTGGTGATGTATCCAAAAGGTTAACAACTAAATCCTCCACTTATCTTGATATTGGTAATATTACCTTTGTTTCTCAAATAGAGCCTAAGAATATTGATGATGCATTGAAAAATGAACATTGGTGTATTGCCATGCAAGAATAACTCAATCAATTTGAGAGAAATAGTGTATAAGAACTAGTTGATAGACGTCAGGACAAGATCATTATTGGGACAAAATGGGTGTTTAGGATTAAAACTGATGAGAATGGTAAAGTTGTTGGAATTAAGGCTAGACTTGTTGCATAAGGTTATAACCAAGAAGAAGGCATAGACTTTGATGAAACATTTGCTCTCGTTGCTAGATTAGAATCCATTCGCATATTGTTTGCATTTGCATCTTTTAAAGGTTTTAAACTTTATCAAATGGATGTGATAAGTGCATTTCTCTATCCCTTCTCTCTTTACATTTAGTATTTGTGTGAATTGGATAAATTGCTTTTACTTTGCTTTTGCTTATCTTTAATATTTTGATAATTGTAAAAATGTTTTTAAACAAGTTTTAAAAGTCAAAAATCCAATTCACCCCCTCTTAGATTGTCATTTCAGGCCAACATACCCAAAGTTGATTTCGGCTCAAACTTCTAAAGCCATTACAATGTTGTTTTCTAAGGCTCACAACAAATATTTCCCCACTCTCAAAGTTTTTTTTAAAAATGAATACAAAAATTCAAAGCTCTATGCTAGAGTTCATTGTGTACATAATGCTCTTGACCTTCTCTCTAACTTGAATTTGGTGTTTTGGGGGTTGATGAAATGATGAAAATGTTTGAAACTTGAAAGCATATGATCATCCATGTTTTTCTACCCTTCCTTGATGTATTTATAGCTGAAACCATTTGATTGGTGGAGTAAAACTATCCATTGGAGTGTTTTTAGAGTCGTTGCAGCCTTTTGGAACATGCATAACTTATGTCACACTGATACCTACTTATGATGTCTGCAAGTTCTCCAGGTTTATGTACATTGTTAATACTTAACATACGTTGATCATGGCAACATCTCCAGATGATGTACATTGTCGTTAATACGCTATGTTGGCATTTCAGCATCATGCTGCTTCTATTTGCATTCAGCTCCACGTCTACGTACATTATAAATGTTTCTAAGTACGTTAGCCTTCATTAACGTACGTTGTGACTTTGGACACATACGTCGATCATGTAATTTCCAAATAACATACTTCATCTTCTCTGTAACGTGCAGTGTTCACTTGCAGAGCTTTGTTTCACAACTTCGAGCTTTTCAATGTGTCAAAGTCCAAGTCTAACGTTTTGCTCATCATTAAAATATAAAAGGATCTAAATGTTGATCACCCTTGATCCAACACTAGTGAGCCTTAGAAAAATTAGAAGTTTGGTTTGCTTGTTTGGTCCATAAAACAAGTTGTAACTGTTGCTTTGTTGACCCCGTAAAAACAAAGGGTGACGATTTTCTTGTTGACCGCACAAAAACAAAGAGTAACGGTTTGCTTGTTGAGCCCGCAAAAACAAGTGGTGTAAACGGTTTTCTTTCACTCGGAAGTGAGGAGATAGTGGATTGAAATTCTCTAGGGGTTATAGAGGAGTGGACGTAGGTCAAGGAGGACAGGACCACTATAAAGCGGATTTATTCTATCTTCCCTTACTCTCTTTATTTGAATTTATATTTTCATTATATTTTGTGAGTGAATTGGTGGTTTTATTACTTTCGAGTTTGACTTTGATTTTGGTTTCAAAAGAACTTTGTTATTTGCTTTAGTTTGCAAAAAAAAATTCAACAAAGTCTTCAACTTTTCTCAAACACCCCTCCCCCCCATTTTTCCATTTTGGAGTACCATTTAATCCGTTATTATTGGGACCAATAATTGGTATCAAAGTTTGTTCTCTTGATATTATTTTTTGGCTTAACATCCAAAAAGTTAAAGGTTATAAAAATGGCATTTTTAAGTGATTTACATAAATATGAAGGATTATCAATTAATAGAGCTCCTTTCTTTGAAGGTACCGATTACACTTATTGGAAAACAAGAATGACGGTGTTCCTAAAATCGGAAAGCATGGACATATGGCAAGTTGTTGAGGATGGTCCATTTATTCCAACAAAAATGGTTGATGGAAGAAAGGTGAAAAAAAAGGAGAATGGAATGAAAACAATAAAAAGCCCATCTCCTATAACCACAAGGCCATGCATATACTCTATTACTCCCCAAGTAAGTCTCAATTCAACAAAATTCAAAAATGTGAGACTGCTCAAGAGATTTGTCAAACTTTGGAGATCATTTATGAAGGAACCAACCAATTCAAAGAAAATAAGATTTCTCTCCTAGTGCACAAGTATGAGTTGTTCAAGATGGAGGAAGAAGAAACCATTCAAGAGATGTTTGATCACTTTAATGACATCATCAATGGCCTCAAAGCTCTTGAAAAATCTTACACACATTCGGAGTTTGTGAGAAAAAACTTGAGATCTTTACCAAAGTCTTGGGCTCCAATAGAAAATGATATTCAAGAAGCCAAAGACTTGTCATCCTTGCCATTGGAGGAATTACTTGGATCCTTACTCACACATGAAATTAGTATGGAATGGTGGGAAGAAGATGAAGGAAAAAAGAATAAGTAATTGGGATCATTTAAGGCATGTCTAACACATATCGAAAGCTCAAGTTAAGTTGAGGATGAAGAGAAAGATTTTGAATATGTTAAGTATCTCACCAAAAAGTTTCACAAATTCTTCAACAAAGAAAGAGATTCAAAGAAGGCATGCAAGAAGATGAGCAAACTCATTTGCTATGAGTGTCATGAACATGCACATGTCAAACTGGATTGCCAAAACTTGAAGAAACATAGCAAATGGAGGAAAATAAAAATTCTTAATTATATTTCAAGCTCAAGTGATGATAATGATGATTCAACCAATGAAGTTGGAGGATTATGATTGACTGCCATCAAGGACAAAGAGAGGAAAGCAAATGTGGTATCCTTTCCTTGAACGCAAATTTTGCTCTATTTTGATTCTCTGTGTGTATATGCATTTTGATTATTTGTTGTTTGAACATACTTTTTAGTGATTTGTTAATTTCTATTTTGAATATTTTGCAATTTGATCCATTATTTCATGTTCTTAAGTAGTATTAGTGCATACATTGAATTTTTGTTTTTCAAAGGAAGAGATATATTTTTTATTATTGTTATGCATTTTTTGAAACAAAAAAGGGAGGTTTTGGTTTCAAAATCATATATTTGAGAAATCTATTTACTTAGGGAGAGCTGTGTGCCAAATGATTTTTATTACCACATTCCAAAAAAGGGGGAGAGTGTTGATTTTACATACCTTTTTTATGATTACAAAAAGGGGACAAGTGTTGCATGAATTTGCATATTTTTTTCGCAAGTGGTGTCTCTATCGACTTGAACATTATGCATATTATTTTGTTGGACTAACCAAGTGATAAGGAGTGAAATTCTTAATCAAATTGTTTGTCATTATAGATTAGATGTTCAAATTCACGTATGTTTTGTCATCATAAAAAAGGGGGAGATTGTTGACATTGATTTTGATAATGATGTGCACAAAACATCCATGAAAGAGTTGCAAATTTGCAAACTTTGAGATTTTTGGCCACAACGCACATACATGGTGATCTACGCACATTGATAAAGGAGAAAAATGGCTTTTACGCACGTAGAAGTTAAGCAAAGCACATAGATGAGTGATTCCAAAAGATAGTAAGCATCAGACTTTGCTCTAAGCGCCCAGAAATGGATACAAAGCACATAGATGTGAGGCACACTTTCTGGAATTGATCTTTGTTATCTATGCCTATAGACTGGTTGCAATGCACGTAGTCAGATGTTCAGCTTGATGAGGAGAAGACTAAGGTACGCAAAAGTACATTGAATGGAAAAGCAAAACACGTAGATGAGTAAAGGTGTGACCTTTGAAGAATATTTATCTACGCACGTAGATGAGCTTTAGAAGAAGACAAAGGCAAGACGCTCCTCAGGAATTCAAATGTGAATATTCTTTGACACGCTGACATGGAAATCAAAGGTGCAATCTTGAAGATCCGACAATGCACGTTGTGCAATTTTCTAAGCATGTAGAATGTATGATCAACGCACGTAAAAGACAAAGCTAAGCACGTAGATCATGAGCGAATGCATGTAGAAAAAAAAAAGCAAAGCACGTAGATGTTGATTCACATGAGGCAATAACCACTGGACTTCAGACAACGCACGTAGAACTCTGATGGATCAATATACTATGCAAGAAGATGGTGGCTACTCAGGTAGAAAAATGTGACGTCATTTAAATTAGAATTATCTATTCTCTCACAATGGCTACTTTAAGGCTTCCAACAGCTATTTTCTATTAAGTAGTTATAAATAAACGTCCTAGACCATAAGAGAAAGAAGAGAGACCTTTGCTAAGTTTGATATTCACTTTCTCTCTCAAAACTACATTTCTATCCATTTGATCTATTTATCTGCTACAATATTTCTGGGTTGGTGCGAGCTTGATTCTGTTAAATCAATGGTTGATTTTGTTACAAGCAAGATTATTTGCTTTAGGACAAATATGTTTTCTTGTTGAGCCTTTAAAAAAATAGTGGTAGGTAATGAGCCTTAGAAAAACTAGAGGTTTGATTTGCTTGTTTAATCCATAAAACAAGCTATAACGGTTTCCTTGTTGAGACCGCAAAAGCAATGGGTTACTATTTTCTTGTTAGCCCGCAAAAATAAGGGGTGACGGTTTTCTTGTTGACCCCGCAAAAACAAGATATAACGGTTCGTTTGTTGAACTCGCAAAAACAAGTGGTGTAATCGGTTTTTCCTTCATCCGAAAATGAAGAGATAGCTTATTGAAATTCTCTAAAAGTTCTAAATGAGTGAACGTAGGTCAAGAATGACCAATAAATCGAACTTGTTCTCTCTTCTCTTACTCTTCTTACTTGACTTTATATTTGCATTATATTTTGTGAGTAAATTGGTGGTTTTATTATTTCCGTATTTATCTTTGATTTTGGTTTGAAAAGAAATTTGTTATTTGTTTTAGTTTACAAAAAAAATTCAACAAAATTTTCAAGTTTTCTAAAACTCCAATTCACACCGCTCTTAGAGTGTCATTTAATTAATTATTATTGGCACCAACATGCTCCGAAATTTAATCACATACCAATAAATTGATCACAATTTAACCAAGTCTAATGAGTACAAGATCAACAAATACTTACCAAACATGTACAAAATAAGTGCAAGACAAAAAAAAATATTTTAATATTTTATTTCTTATTTAATAAAATTACTATTACAAAATAGACATAAAACAAGTCATTTTTCTTCCTATACTAATGAGCATGAACTCCAAAATAATAATAAAAAACATTTGAAGTTGAGTGATCAAATTTAAAAAGTAAATTTGGACCTGAAAAATTCATTAAACTTTGAGAAAATTAAATGTTGCTCGATCACTGTTGACTTGGTGTGCCAGCAGAAAACTTAATGGATGTTGTAAAACTTTATGTTCAACTCTTCAAACATTTTGATTATCTCATCGAATAACTCAGCTCTTCGCTTGTTCTTCTCCCCGAATTCTTGGAAATTAATATTGTGATAACAATATAGAGTCATGTTTATCTTGTTAACATTCTCAACGTCCTTCACTACAATGCTGTGTACAGAATGCCAGTGCGGGGAGTTCTCCAGGTACCTGTCAAAATAAGAACCACTAAATGCATATTTGTTCATCATGAAACATGAAAAATTCTAGCTAGACAGTTACTATATTATTATATTGGTATTGGTAATTTTGATTGCTCACAATTCACTCATTTTTTTCTAAATGTCCCAAAAAAATTGTCATCTTTCTATTATAAGCATTAATTTTATCTAATTTCCCACTTTACTTCTCATTAATGTGCTTCACTTTAATCAAAAAGTTTCATGGAAGATTTTTGATAAATTTTCAAACACATTCATTATCATAACACTTAGAAGAGTGAAGACGTGGAAAAAAAAAATTGAACATTTTTATCCTTCTTTCTAATTCTAAATTACTATGACATTGTATTGCAGTCTTTATCATCAACAACAAACAAAATGATAATTAATTAAAGAAACCTTTTTATTTTTAATTATCATCAATGATAAAATTTCACTTCTACGTACTCTACACTTACGAATAGATTGAAAATTGTTTGGATAAATATTTACCTCTATTCGTGTTTAACAATATTTGGCAACAAAAGAATTTATCTCTATTAACATAATTAATTAATATCTTAGACCAATGCTTAAAATAAACCAAATAAAATTGCTCAGATAAGTGTTATGATTGTTTAGGTCTCTTTATAGCCAACTTGTATTTGGTATACAAATATTTTTTATTTTATGAATATTCATTATAGTAATATTTTGTTTTACACTTAAAGATTGTGTCTACATGTAATATAGTTATATCATTATATATAACATATTAAAAAGTATATTCGACTTATCAAAAAAATTAAGCATGTTAAATTAGGTTTTTCATTATATAATTTTATTTTTTTCTTATTTTATGAGAAAAAATAACTACCAAAGTTTAAAAATATACATTTATATTAAAAATAATTAAATCATAAATAAAAAGACTTCAATGACACGTAAGTACGCAAATGACTGGTAAGTATAAAAGTACAAGGAATGCCTCATTTATTGTACCTTAATCTATATGCAAAAATAAAATATGACAATAAAAATGGTTCGGATGGAGGGAGTATCAAATATTATGCATAAAATGAGACAGAAAAGTCTTACTGTTTAATTCTCTGTTTCAGCAACTTAATATCCTGCTTTGGTGTGCCATAATCAATCGAGAATTCCACAGCATCACCCATGCCAGGGCTCCTATAATAATTGCTAATCGGCTTTGTAGCCAAAACTGAATTAGGATATAATACCTTTTCATTGTTTGGTTTCAAAAACACTGTTGTTAATATGTTCATTTCTTCGACCATTAGCTGTGAAATTGTAAACAATTCAGCTTCTCAACATCAAGACGAGAAAAAGAGAAACAAGGAAACAGAGAAGAGTGTTCTACCTACCTCTATGCCATCAACAACGCATCGGTCGCCAACATCAAATGGATGAACAACAAATACAAAAATAATAGCATCAAATAAAGACTTGCAAGGGTTTCCCAGCATAAAAGCAGCCGCAGATATGAGGAGGACAATTACATCTAGTTTTATAAATTCCATCAAACTAATCCAAAGTATAATAACCACCACAACCAGGATCCAAGTCATTACTCTATTTACTTGTTCAGTGATGCTTCCGATGTCATTTATAGAATGGGCTAACATTTTCCGACTATTGTACGCCCTGATCTGTCATAATTCATAGAAAAATAGTACAAATAGAAGTCAAGAGAATAGTACTCAAACTTTGAAAGTACTGTATGACTGTTAATTGTTTAGCCACTTGAAGATGATTCAAGTAATTAGACGTGTGCGTTGACAAATATGGAAACTTACCACCCAGTCCCTAAATGATTTTCTGTCAATTCGGCCAGCCTCGTATCCAGCAATTATGTCAAAAACTAGATGTACCTCCTCCACAAGCAAGAATCTTGAGAGGTCTTCTTTATACATGTACCTGGGTCAAACAACATAAGACTATTATCTTGAAGTAGAAAAACAGCAAGAAGCGTTTGTCTAAAGTAGATATTCCTCACTTGCAACCAGGCATAACCACTTTCTTGAAAATTCTGCACGCAGCGGCAGTTGCTTCTGACTCACTACGGATTTCCTTGTCTGCACCATCAATGCTTTCATCAAGTGTACCAGAGATCAAGAGAGGTGAATTTTTGATCTGATCAGCCAAGACCTTCGTGCTCCAAGATGAAACATTTGCTCCTTTCAAATGAAAGTAATCATCCCACGTTTTCCGATCCTTTTTACTGTTTGTGAAGCTTGATTCACCCAAGCTTGTTTTCCTCCCAATATTTTCAGCCTCCCACTGCTCTAAGAGTGGAGGCCCTGAAAGGATCTGTAAAATATACTGATGGAACATTGTCTCTTGAATTCTATCAAAGAATGAATTTATATGGAAATCATATGCTAAAACCAATAGCCATAGTCTTTTTAACAGAAACAAGAATGACCCAATAAGAGTTGAAATAATGGTCCTTGTCACATACTTGAGAATCCTGGTGGCCTTCTGAGATTGCGCAGTTCTATGATCAAGCAGATATTTCCAAATGACAAGAACCAAAAGCATCCAGACAATAACCTGAATACTATTCTTCAAGCCAACAACAAAATAAAGTACCTTCTTTCTCAACATAAAGTTCATTTCAATTATATAAACAATGAACTGTAAAAGCCAATTAACAAGCAGCTTGCCCCAGAAAATTGCCATTCCAAAAACACACCACTTCCATAATTGCAAGCCCCAAACCATTTTATTTTCTAATTTCTCCACATTCCTGAAGACCAATAAGCACCCCAAAATAGAGAAATTTAAAGCCCACTGAAACACATCTTTTGCCCTGATATTCCAATGCCAACGCTTCAGTTTCATCACTTCGATTATCTCTTCCACATCAGCATCATCTTCAGGTCTTCTTGGGGATGTCATCAATGGTGTTTTTGGGTTTGTGGAGTCTGTTCTGACTCTAGAGGCAGATTCATTGCCAGGAGAATTCTTATTATATGACTTTATGTCAGAACTGTCCATGGCTATATGTTCTTTGAAGTCATTCCTCTCAGCGAACGAACTTGAGCTCTGTAAATTTTCTTTGACACCACCAGATATTGCAGACGTTCCTCTGCCAGCATATGATTCTGCAGTTGGTGAATCCCTACTTTGCCCAATTAGAGAAAAAAATTCTGGTCTTGTTTCAGTATTAGAACCATCCGGGTTTTCATGATTTATTACAGATTTTGCTATTTCTCCGTTTGAAATTGATATCACCACATCTACTTCATCAGCACCGGCTGTCCTCTGGAACTTTGACATTCTTATTTCAACAGCTTTTCCAGTCTTGGTCTATTTGTTTGCTGCTCATTGGATTCCTACAACAAAATGCACGTAGCACCAAATGTTCCTGATTAAATTATGCATCTACTAAAATGAAAAGAGAGAAATTTCTGTTACATTTTCCTTTTAAACATTTACTTGAGGAACTACGAAATCAAGAATGTTATCCAACTAGGAAAGTCAAATCTACAATGCAGACTGGATTAATAAATGAAACCATAGCAAAAACCAACATTTTCAATTGACAGGTCAGTGCATCAGCATTTCTTTTGTCATGTTGCAAAAAATTACCATCAACACTGGAATTTTTCTAATGTTTTTCTAAATGCTTTTCTAAATGTTTTCTTTTTTTTCTATGAAAAATAAAATAGGAAAAAAAAAATTACAACTAAACACACCCAAAGCTTCTTCACTTCTTAATTTTCTTTTTAACATTTTCCTTGTACAAATCAAAAAATGAAAGAAAACAAAAAAGAAAAAGTTTAAATGCAGTCTAAATAGCCAAGATCCAATGATGCTAATCCCATCTAAGAAATTGATACGTGAAAAGGACTCCAGGAAGGAGAATGCTGAAAATTGAAATAACACTAGTCTAAGAGTAATTGAAAGGAAAAAAGGACTAATAAACAAGAGAGAAGCACCTGCACAAAACAGCATTGAATTGCAAAGCCGGAGTGATCGCTGGATCTCAATATCAATACTTCGCCGCTTGCACCTGTAATGAGTTTAGGGGCATACTAGCTAAGTTGACCCTATCATTTATTGTTGCTTCAGTCTTTTTAAATACATATGAATCTGGTCCAATAAGAGCCAACTAGCTCCATTATTAAATGATTTAATATTCAGCACCCTGCTGGACAGAGAAAGTCAACTAGTAGAACAATAAGAAGGTTGTTTAAACTCTTGTCAGCTAATAAAATTATAAATCATATAATCCAGAGTCAGCTAACAAAATTATAAATGTTAACTATTTATTATGTAAAATTAAGAAATGCCTGACAAGAGACTGTTATAAATAAACTCTTCAAAATTCTATTTTCGTTAATGATGTGGTGTAGCTAATGGGGATGGCCGATGATATTTATGCAACGAACAATCCTGCAAGATGGAGGTAATAAGGGGTCCGGCCAATAGTTATTCTAGAGGTAATCTTCCATGATTATGTTAGGAAAAGGGCTTCTAAGTGACCAAAAAGTGAGTGGCTATAGTGTTGGAAAAGCTCACAAGTCTACGATGGTATTGCTTATGGATAGGCGCTTCATGAAAATAGGTTTAAACGCCATTCGTAAAATGAGAAAGCTCAAATGTTGCCGAAATCCGGCAGCATCTCCCGTAACAATGGACGTATCCCCCTTTTTCACAATTTAACAGCATCACAAGCTACAAGTTCACATTCAAGTCACCCAACTCAACAATATAGTCCCAAAGTTCAGCAACGAAACAATTAAGTTGATCACACATGTTCAGTTTCAAGGAGAAATAGTTCATTACCTGGTTCTCCAGACAGCTTATACTCTGTCGAATCTGCAGTACCGATCCAAATTTTCAAATTGAGATATATGCTTTGGGTATCGAAGAACAACCGAAAAAGCCCTGAAAATACAAATTGAGGCTGAGTTAATACAGGAAAGGATCAGAAAGTGTTATTTTGAGCAGGTTTTGCGGAAATAATCGGAAATCAACACTTACACGGCTGTTCTCGTTAATGCATGACAACAACTCCGCTAGCGAAATCGGAAAATTCAGCTCTGGCAATGGATGATAAAGGTGTGGCTTGGTTGTTGAGTCACCACTTCTTCGGCGCCTGGAACGCATCGGGCCGGAGAAGCCCACGTCTCCTGCGTAACGACGATTCTGCATTTGTCGACACAGGACACAATTTGTTCATTTCTAGCGTCAGTTCTGAAACTCCGGACCTTTCATGATAGTGTTCCTGCATGTCAGTTGGCTAGGCGGGGCGACTTCTGTTAACCATCCCGACGGCGGACGAGAGCATGGGCCTCGTTGCTCGTTCTTCTCAGCCCAGCAGCAATAACTGAGCTCCACCATGAATAACATTACCGGAAAATCATACTTTCATTAAAAAAAAAAAAAAGAGGAAATTGCTCAAAATAGTCGCATTTTAAAATTTTAGCAAGCTAAATTGAATTATAATTTTTAATAATTTTTATAAATTTAAAAAGTCATAAGTTATTAAATTATGAATTTTAAAGACATTTAAAAGTTTAGGTGTATTGAATTATAACTTGTATAAATTTATAAAAAGTCTACAAAAATTAGGGGTATTCAATTAAGATTTTTAAAGAGTCTATAAAAATATATTTATATTCAAAAAGTCATAAATTTTTATAGGCAATGACTTTTATATACTTTGAATAATATTTTTTAGGTTTGTATAAATAAAAAGACCACATAAAAAGTCTTCTACTTTAGCTCAAGACTTTTAAAGACTTCCATTTTTTAGGTTTTTTCTTTGTCTATCCTCTACGCTTTGATCTGGGGTCTCGTCTTCGCTTCTTCTTCTCCAGTAAACTATGTTGGCATTCTCAGTTTTTTAAACACATTATTAATTTTGTTCTTATTTGCATAGAAAATATATATTAGAACCAAATTAATTTATAATAAAACTTTATCATCTCCACCTATACCAATTGAATTTTCAGTCGAACTAAATAATGAAACTTTATTATCTCCACCTATACTAGTTAATCAAGAATAGAATTTTGAACTATTTGTTGAGACACAGAAGTAACAAAGAAATAATTATAATAAATGGAGAAATACTATAGCTACTAATATGTAGAATGATGTTGAGCGTGTGGATGAAAAACCTATAAAAGTCATTGATAAATTTTAATTATTATAAAAGTCTTTTAAAATAAAGTCTATAAAAGTCATTGACAAATTTATAAACTCTATAAAAGTCTTTTAAAATAAAGTCTATGAAAGTCATTAATAAATTATAAACTATACAAAAGTCTTTTAAAATAAATTTTACGAAAGTCATTAACAAATTTATAAACTTTGCAAAAGTCATTAAAAATCTATGAAGTCTGTAAAAGTTATTCACTTAAAAAAGGTCTGCAAAAGTCATTAAAAGTTATAATCCAATACACCCTCTTAGTTAAGAATGTCCATCTAACTTTTGATAATGTATTTACATATTTTTGTATTTTAATTTTGCCCACTAAAGAGATAAAATCGGTTGGCCCCCTATTTCTTTGAAAATCGATTGACCTCCTTTTTCTTTAGAAGTAAATTTCGGCTATCTCTCCTTCACTTTTTTTTGGCTATTATTATGTGTTTTTTTTAAGATACATTTTGTTACAATGAAACTAACACAATATTCAACAGCTCTTCATTCTTTGCATTTTTTCAATATTTTATAGGCATATTTTGTTAAAGTGTCGCAAATGTGTTTACAATCTTAGATTCTAATTTTTATCTTAACATCTAATTTAGTTTCAATCAAATTTCAAATATGTTTCAACCTATAAAAAACTCATTTACAATCTTAGGTTCTAATTTTTATCTTAATATCTAGTTTAGTTTAAATCAAGTTTCAAAACTGTTTCAATCTATAAAACATCATTTGCAATCTTAGATTCTAATTTTATCTTAACATCTAGTTTAGTTCCAATCAAGTTTCAAAATTGTTTCAACCTATGAAAAATCATTACAATTTAAAAACTAATGTGAACAATGATGTAAAGAAACTTGAATGAAACTTACATGAGACTCTTAATTATTTTTACAATATCGTGAAGTATTTAAATGATATAGCAAATTTTTTGACAAGTTTCAATTGAGTTTTAGTAAAAATTTATTCAACAATTCTGAATTTTATGCTTTTTTGATTTTTTTTAATGTATTAATATGTATTTGTTAGGATATTTTTAATCCAATTATTGATGGTTAAAATCTTCGACGTTTTTGGGATTAGACAATAAAAAATTTTAATGCTTTGTTTGGTCGAGTGTTAAGAGGGGATATGAGAGGATAGGTTATGAAATTTTTATACTTTTATTGTTTGGAAGTTTTTTGCACGGAATAAGAAGGGATACAAGGGAATAACTTATCGCTTCAAGCTCTTATTTTCTTAACCCATCAAATTGGTGGGTTAAAAAGGGATAAGAAAAGTAAACTAAAAAAATATTTTTGTTTTATAATTTTATCATTCTCTTTAAAGTATTATTTTTATAGACAAAACCAGAAGCAAAGAAATGGATTACAACACCATTGTATAATTATGACAACATGTTGATGTTGTTTGCAAAAGATCGAGCTACTAATGAAACTGGTAAAACTACAAAAGAGAAAAGACAACATTGGCAGCTTCTGGTTTAGATTCTATTGATAAGATTGATGAAATGGTAGCTCAACAAGAGGTACAATCGGAAAATTTTGTTAATTTGGATGATGAAAGTGATCACAGAAGAGGAAAAGTACAAATAAAAAGAAAGAGACTTTAGAGGACAAAAATGAAGCTGAAGTGATTAAAGACGCACTTGAATCAATTGTTGATGACATTAGAAAAAGTAATATGATTGTGGAAAAGAGTCAACCAACTCATTACTCAAGAAAAGAAATTTTTGATGCATTGGCAAATATAGAAGTATATGTGAGGAAACTTACTACTACATATCTTTTCCTTGTTGAAAACTGTAATAAATTGAATTTTTGACTAATTTTAGGTAAATTTTTCCTTGAAATTTTTTTTTCGAATTAATTATTTTTGAATGATTAATTTTAATTTAAAATATCATTAAATTAATTAAAGATATTTTTGGAGTGTTAATATTTTTTGGTATTAATATGATTTTTGAAGTATATTGGGTAATTAAATTGAGTGAAAATTGGTTGGAATTGAAAAAAAGAAAGAAAAATGGAAGAAAAGAAAATAGAAAACGGACTACATGTCGTTTAGAAAATGGACCAAACGGCGTGTCGTTTGGCGTGAATGCACAGTCGTTCGGCTGAAGAAAACAAAAGACATGTCGTTCGTTCGGAAGAGGAAACGACAAGTCGTTCGCGTTGACGGACGGTCAGTCGTTCGTATGAAGAGAAAAACGACGTGTCGTTCGCAACGCCAGACGACCGATCGTTCGCATCAACAGTAACCGAATTCTGACTTAACAAAACGACGTCGTTCTGAACGAACAAAACGATGCCGTTTTGAATGAACAGAAGGACGTCGTTTTGGCGTTAAATGAGCAGCCCAATTTTTCTTTTTCATTCTTCTTCTTCGTTTCTCTCTTTTTCAACCGAACCGAAGCTCTCTCTCTCCCTCGTCTTTCTCACTCCATCTAACTGTCTCTCCCTCTCGTCTCTCTCTCTTCCTCGTCGGCCAAACGAGCTAACCAAGGTAACCTCTCTCTCTCTCCTCTTTTCTTTGGTGAGTTGGGTGCGTTTTTAGAGAGAGAAACTGAATGGATTTTTTATTTTTGGAGAGGTTTTTGGATGGTTTTCGGATGGATTTTTGTGGGATTTTGATGGGGAGAGTGAGTAGAACATGAATATAGGTTAGAAATTGATGAATTGATGATTTTTGATGGAAGGGTAATTTGGTCCGAATTTGGTTTCAAACGTTAGGCTCGATTTTTGGATGAACCGAGGGTTGATTTGGATTCCTTGGATGATTTTGAGTTGAATGATATGATTGAAATCATTGGATTATGCTTGGCCCGGGATTAGGGACTATTTGGCGTGATTTTGTAACGAAAGGACCAAAAGTGAAATTTGCCAAATTATGAATATTTTGATGACTAAAACTGATATTTGACAATTATGGATTGAATTAAAATTTTGCATAGTGGCAGAGTTGTAATTTTGGAAAATTTGGGGTAAAATGGTAATTTTAGAAAATTGAGGGAATTAATATTAATTTTAAATTAATTAGAGAATTAATTTGGAAATTTTGAAAGGCTTGGAGACTAAGATTTAATTTTCTGATGTTTTGAGAATTAAATAGTAATTTTGAAAGGTTCGAGAACTAAGCTATAATTTTACACCGAGGTGTAATAATTAGGTAATTATGATAGACTTTGGGTCGAATTAATTTTCGGAATTTTTAGTGTGGGTTGCATATGCATTTGCACGTATTTCGGTACAATCATGGTACCATGTCTAATTTGTGAATGTGTGTTTGTTACAGCTCTGCGTGGTTTCTGATGAGACAATTTATTCACAAGTGGACCGTGCTTGGGATTATTGCTCGGCGTCCAGGTGAGTGTGGTAGCACTTTAGACACATAGGTTGTGTCCTCTAAAATATGTATATGTTTTTGTTGTGCTGGAACTTAGCATGAAATTGGAATTAATAAATGATAGGGGATCCTAAAATAAGACATATGTGATAACTTGGTTGTGGAAACCAGTTTTGAAATAATTTTGCTTCCGAAAAATAAATATTAAGTTTTTAATATTTATTGTGATCTCTGAATAAATCTTTTGGCCTTTGAAAATATATTCGTGAGCAAATATATTTTATTTGAAATAAATATTCTGTTTTGAATTTTAAGATTTATTTTCAGATAATTATAATTATCTGTTTGATATATTTGATATTTGAATATTTTTGGAATAAATATTTGAATATGTCTTTGGGTAAATATTTTGAATAAATTTTTGAAATATTTAATGAAAAGCTTTGTTTTGGGACACCAAACTACGTGAAAGCATAGTTGATACACAGAGTGTATCATTTGCCTGTGTGGCTATATTTGGCCTTAGTGGCTGTATTATATGATATGAAACAATGGTACCTGTGTGGCTATAATATTCGCCTGTGTGGCTAGAATATTCGTCTGTGTGGCTAATATCGAGAAGGAGTAGCTTTGAGTCCCATTATGAAAATGTTTTGAATTAAAGTTTGAAAAGTGTTTTTGGAACTACTCTCAGAAAATCTTTTGGAACTTAGTTTGATAATACCGAGTTGGAGTAACTCGAGGAGGAGGAGATTTGGTTCTCAGTATGAAAATATTTTGAACAAAAGTTTGAAAAATATCTTTGGAAATCTCTCTCTGGAGATTCTTTTGGAATTTAGTCTAAAAAAATACTTCGGTATTAAATTTTGAAAATACTTTGGTATTTAACTCTGAAAATAAATTTAGAATTTATCTCTAAAATATTTTAGAAAATGAATATAAATTCTAGAAAGTATTTTGGGAAAGTATTTGAAAGAAAATACTTTGGCTAATTTGGATTTGATAAATTAAATATTTTATTTAATTTCTTCATTTAATGAATTATGGAAATCGTTTGTTGTTTGCTTTGTGTGTGAAAGGATTTCAAAGTGAATTTTTGAAAGAATATATATATATACGGGTGTATATATATAAGATATTATTTGGATATATACGTATTTGTGGTAGTTTTGAAAATGTTTTCAAAACCTTTTTGAGGCGCATGTGCCGCTCTTTTGTGTTATCCGCTCACTATGGGAAACTTACCCTTTTATTTTTCTTGTCTTTGTTCTATTTCACTTTTCAGGTAGCGGATAACAGTCGTTTGATTCTTCCGCGTGCAGTAAGTGCCATGTTGTTCGGGCCAAAGTATGTTATGTTAGTTGCTCCACACTAATAGTGGGTTATGGACTTACAATTGTTAAACAAATATTTAACGTTTTTATTTAAATTATTTATTTATTATTTTGTTATTACGAATATATTTTAAATATATATTCGGGAATATTATTTTTGAAAAACATCTCTATGCTAAATTGTTTAATTCGGTAAATAAGCCGATTAAAAATATGAATTTGGGTAGTTTCTGTTCTCCGAGGCTTGTGCGAGATGGGCCGAGCTTCCACAGACGGTTCGCCTCGTACGCCGGTCGCGGTCCCAGGAATGGGTCGTGACAAAAACCAAGAGAAGATGAGAGCTTTCTTTAAATGTCCGTTTGAAAGGTGCAAAGAAGTTTTGATGAAAATGATGTCAATGCCTTAATTTTAGATTACTACATTAGACTACAAATCATGTAGGATCCCAATAATAGTTTTGTGTTTTCTTGTTTGGGAGTTTCCCATTGTCAATTATGAATGGTATTTAATTTTGTTGCAAATAACTTTCAAATTTATTATCATTTTAAAAATATTTTGTTGATTAAACTATTTTATTTATTTTTCATAAATTAAATATAATAATTATTTATGTATATTTTATCAGAGGGTATAATAGTAAAATTATTATATTCTTATTTTACCTTTTATTAATTAACATTTTAGATAACATATCCTAGACATAGCCAAAGTGAATCGGAACCGCCAAACCAGACCGGTCAAAACCAGTTAAATGCTTACCGAACCAGAATCGTGAACCACATAGTAAAAACTGAAGGTTCACAGGCTGGTCTCATTTAAAGAGTAATAAAAACCATTGAACTGCATGTTAACCGGCAATTTAACCAGCAATTAATCGACGGTTCAACCCTTAGAAACCAGCGTTTTAACCAAAACCAGTGGTTTACCCTTCTAAAATCAGAGGTTTTAACCAAAATCAGTGGTTCAACCTTCCAAAATCAACGGTTAACCTCCTAAACCAGCTGTTTTAACCCTTTTAAACCAGCATTTTTAACCAAAATCAGTTGTTCAACCTTCCTAAACCAGCAGTTTTAACATTATTTTAAAACAATTTTTAAAAAATCTTTTTAAACCGGGCTGAGCTGAAACTGGAACCGTTTACCAAACCGCCACAAACCAGAACTGGCCATGGGCAGTTTGGTTTCGGTTCAAATGGTTTTTGAACCTGAACCGCCGGTTCATAAACCGGGGCCATGTCTAACCTATCCTATTCTTTTTGAAAACCCCCAAACAATGAAATTTTATAATTTTAACCTATCATATCTCAAGTATTAATTATTAACAAATCCTATCCTATCCACTGAACTTCCAAATGAAGCGTAAATCCAGTTTTATCAAGCTTTCAATACCTATTTTTAAAGAGACCTAGTTGATTCATGTTTTAATTTATGGGTGATTATTTTCAAAAAAAAAAACTTCACTAATCTATAGCCATATTTGGGTAAAGTTTTGAAATCGTCATTTATAAAATACGTTTTAGTTTGGTGGGTTAATTGTGTAAAAAACCCCAAAACAAATATTGAATTTGACAAATAGGCTCAGCCCAAATACATTCTCTGAAATGAAAACACAAGTGAAAGTTCTCTAAAAAATACCAGATTTATAAATAGGGAGTTATTTTCAAAGGCTTTCAAAAGCCTCTAAAGGTCTCCAAAGGTTTCTAGAAGGTCTTCAATTGTATATAGAATAGTCTCCAAATGTCTACAAAAATGTTCAAAAGAGAGTTCACAATTTGTTTTATAACAAAGTCGATTTAAATTAAGCTGGTTGATATGAATGACTTATTTTTTCGTCGGATTACATATTTTTTATAAAAATTAATTTATTAAGTAACTTGAACAAAGTTTATATAACATTAAATTTAAGTATACAAAAAAATCTCTAATAGTATTCAATAGTCTCCAAAGGTTTTCAAGTCTTATTTTACAAAATCGAATTACTAATAATCAATTACATATTTAATATTAAAAAACCCAAAAAAGTACCAAAACCCTAGCAAATTCATAACAAAAATGCTGCCATCATTCAACCCAATCAAACAGCTAAGGTTTCAAAACCCCTCTTTCGCCGTCACACACTCCCACTCCGTCACGTCTCTTCCCTTGCAACCTTAGCTTGACTTCCGACAAGAGAACAAATCGATAATAAATAGGAGAAGCAAAGGCAAGCACTGGATAGAGATCGACGAAAGAGCGAAGAGGAGAACAGTGATCGGCGAGAAGGGAGAAGGGAAAAGAGATAGCAAGCGGCTAGGTCAGAGACAAAGAGAGTAGAGTAAGAGTGGAAGGGAGAGGAGAGAAGAGAGATTGGGAGGAAGGAGAAAGAGAGAGGGAGAGAGTGAGAGAGAAATTAGAGACAACAAAGAAAGAGTCATAAGAGAAAAAGAGGAGAGAAAATTAAGAGAGAGAAAAAATGTAAAAATGAGGTGAAAAATTGACTTTTTATCTAACTGAATCTTGTATTTTTAAAATGAGATTTTAAAAAATGGCATATGACAAAACTTAAACTTGAAAATATGGCATTCACATAATTGTCAAATGATGGGTGAGTATTGTCAAAATTTAAATTTTGATTATGACATGTGGCATAATTAACTCTGACATTATGGGCAACTTACAAACAACCGTTCAAAAGAAAATTTTATTACAAAAAGATAAACGCTTTCCTTTGTTTCTACTTTGATTGGGAAATCACTATTTTTCCATATGGAAATCAACTTTTCCATATGGAAGTTTGAACTCCTTACGGAAATTCTTTTTTATTTTTTTAACATTTAGTTTTATTCTTTTTTTGTTCTCTTCAGTTTAGTTCTTTTTTGACTTTTTTTCCACATAGACTGAGTTTTTCTTCCCAATTTTTCGTTTTATAATTTATTTGGTTTATTTTGAAATCTTAATAAACGTTTAATAAAATTAAAAACAACCTTAAATAAATCTTTTTAAAAACATTTAAAAAACTAAAAACAACCTTGAATAAACGTTTTGAAAACCTTTTCAAACTTTTTTAAAACTAAAAAAACCTAAATAAACCTTTTAAAAAAATTTCAAAACATAAAAAAAAACTTTTATAAAATTGAAAATCAACCTTAAATAAACCTTTTAAAACTTCATTTAAAAAAACTAAAAAAAAAATAAATAAACCTTAAATAAAATTTTTAAAAACTTAACTAAAAAAACTTTAAATAAACCTTTTTAAAACTTAAAAAAACTTTTTTAAAAAAAAAACTAAAAGCTAATCTTAAATAAACCTTTTAAAAACTTAAAAAAATTTGAAAAAATAAAAAACAACCTTACATAAACCTTAAATAAATCTTTTTAAAATATTAAATACAAAATATAAACCTTGAGTAAACCTTTTCTAAAATTTAAATAAACCTTTTAAAAAGCCTTAACAACCTGAATCACTCTGCGCCATTCCTTCTCCTTAAACAAAATTTACAACAGCTCACCTGCGAGAATGCCAACACTGTAGACAAGTTAATCTCAAGTTCAATAATTTGTTCCAACTTCAGTTAAAATACAATTCATAGGTTGCAAAGTCCTGAAAGCTAGAAACAATATAATGCAAATCACATTTAGGTTAATCTATCTCCTCATCATTTGCTCTACAGTATACTCAAAGACAATGTTGACCTCAAGATAAGTAGGCAAAATTTAAGCATAGTCTACCTCAAAAATTCGTGAAGACAAAAAAATATTAAAATTGCCAACAGAGACCAACAAAAGATCAAGACAAACACTTATTGGTATTGCCAGCAGAAATTAACATAAAATTCCAGTTGATAGATTTATAGTCAAGTTTGTTGTTGTCACGACCCAAAGTCGGACCATGATCGGCGTACGAGACAAACCGTCTATGGAAGCCCGACCCATCTCGCACAAGCCTCGGAGTACAGAACTAATATCCAAATACAATTTATTAGCCAAATTAAAACCATTTAACAAAATAAGCTTTTGCAAAAATATTCTCAAATATTAATAATAATGAAATTATTAAATAAATAAATAAAATTTAAAATAGTTGAACCATTTCAAGTTCAAATGCATGACCATAACCCACTATTCGGTATGTGGAGCATCTAACAGAACTAAAAGTCGAGCCCGAACAACAAGGCACTCGCTGCTGAAAAGCACCTCACTGAGCGCGGGAGATCAACAACCGCTACAAAATACCTGAAAACAAAGTATAAAGAGAACAAAGAAGGAAAAGAAAATGGGTCAAACCCAGTGAGAGATAACACTTCAGAGCGCCTCATAAATACCTCACAAAGACTGTTTTGAAAATAGTTTCAAAATACGTCGCATGCAGATATAAGTGTACGTACGTATACACATTATATACTGAGTAATAATATTTTTGAAAAATCATTTCGAAATCTTTCGCATACAAGGAAACCAACAATCACATATACATATTAGCTAAAATATTTTTCCAAAAAAAATATTTAGTTTTCCAAGTATGAAATAGCCATAAAAATATTTTCTTTCAAAAGATTTATAAAAATTGTCTTTATTTTCCCATAATAACTTCAGACAGAAAAATTCCAAAATATCTTTCAGACAAAATATTTTCCCAAACATTTTCAGACAGGTCTCCAAATCATTTTCAGACAAAATATTTACAAAATATTTTGCAGACAGAGATTTCCAGATTATTTTCAGACGAAAACTTTCCAAAATACTTTCAGACGAAAAACATTTTCTTATAGCAAAATTCCAACTCAATGGGACCTAATCTGAGTACTTAACTTATAGACAAAGTGGGCTCTGCCACTAGTCTGAATATAGCATGTATCTGGCCGGAAACACGGTCACCCCTTTACCCCGGTAACTAAGGCCTTAACTAAGTATTAGTATACCAAAGGCTACGTTCCCCGTAGCTAGGTGTCCCATATCATTATTTTTTTTCGAAAACATATTCTAATGCCAACACCATTTCAAAATTTCGGACATAAATATTTATTCCAAAAATGTTTCAAAGAACTGAAATACATTTACTCTTTTCCATATTAGAACACTCATTTCAGAACAAAATATTTGTTTTAGAAAATATTCTTAAATTCAGAAAGAATATTTCCTACAAAGTATTTCTGAAATCCATACAAAGATTTATTTTTAAAATTCGTAATAAATATTAAACTATAATATTTATTTTCAAACACCTTTGAAATTCCGAGAGGGAAAAATCCATTTTCACAATAAAGGTTTAACACAGACAAATTTTAGGATTCTTATCCTTTACTTATACCAGATTACATACAAATGGTCAGGCACATCAAAAACAATATAATTTAGAAGACACAACCTATGTGTCTGAAGTTGCAATCCACTTACCTGGACACCGAGCTAATAATCCAGTCGTGGTCCACTGGTGAAGGACTGGTCACCTCGGGAACTGAACATAACTGAGAACAGAGACAAATTACAAAGGAGTCAGATACAGTACTGTGGCACATACAGAATATGAATGCAATGCAATGCATAACCCAACCCAAGCCATTACCAAAAATTCTATTTCATATGCTCAAAACACCAAGAATTCATATCAATCAATACCCAATGTTTCTAGCCACACAAATCAATTCTAATCAACCTCAAAAACTCAAATCTAAAATTGGTTTCACCAAACAAACTCGTAATCATCATGAATTTTCCTCCAAAAATTCAGATTTCCCTAACCCAAAGAAATGAATAATCAATTCATAACATCTAACTCACATCTATGTATTTCCAACTCAAATCTACTAAGATATAACAAAAACAACTTCAGATCTGAGAGAAAAATATCAAAACCTGAAACACTAACTCAAGAACAAACCCATTTCGTTCAAACTCAAAAAACTCCAACACCGATGTTAGATCTTTACATTTTGGGCCTCTAACCCGAAATGGGTTTAAAGATGAGTTCTTACCTCAAGATTTGGGCTAGATACACTAAGGAACCAAGAGAAGTGGAGAGAGATGGATTTCAGAGATTTTGGATGAGTTTTGTGTGAAAAATGACGAACAATGGCTGAAAAGGGGTATTTATAAACCCACATCGTCCGAACGTAGCGTTTCACACGTTTTCAGCATTTCTGGGCACATCAACGTGCATTGCACGTCATCTACGCGTATTGAAGAAAGTTCAACGTGCCTAGATGCTTACGTAGACGGTGCTCAGAAACTCTCGGCTCAAACCCAGTTCAACTTTTACGCACCCAGACTCCTCTACAACGCACGTAGAAGACCTGAAATCCCCATGGGTCATTCCCAGATGAAGAAAAACGTGTGTACTACATGTACAAGGCATGTAGACTGTAATATCCCGCCCATTTTAGCTATGTTCCCTATAGCGATTGGAGTTCTGATAGATGATCGTTGATGCTCATCCTCATAGAGAGTTTGGAGTTTTGATTGATAGTTGATAATGCTGATGAGCATGTGTGGGTTGGTGTCATAGAACCTTGAGAATGGCGAGTTTCGAGAGTGGATAACTTGAGTTAGAGAAATATGTAACTTGAATTGTGTGACCTCCATACAACTCGAGTTATCTAGAATTGTAACTCGAGTTAGAAGAGGTCCATATAACTCGAGTTAACACTTGTGTAACTCGAGTTATATGTCCAAAAGTGGAATGACACGTTTTGGTGTTCTTCGTCTTTAAAGACCCTAAACAGACCGAAATTCGTTATTTGCTCCACTTCACTCCTTTCAGATGCTCCCAATCTCTCTCAAGTTTTTCCTCAAAACTTCCTTGGGTTTCTTGAGATAAGATTGAGTTTCTAATCCTTCCGTTCCTCATGTTTTCTACAAGATTATGCATATTAGGGTTTTTGGAATAAAATGGGTTTGATCAATTCGGTTTTGGCGTGACTTTGAGATATTCCAAGTTGTTTTGATGGATTTGGGTATAGATTAGTATTCAAGAGCTTGATTGGAGTCAATGTATGTGATTGAGAGTGATTTTTATCGATTGTATTGAGTGATTGGTTAAACTGGGTAATCTGGGTAAGTGACTTACTCGAGTAAGCATTTTGGCTAACTCGAGTAAGATAGGCCCAGCTTTACTCGAGTTATATGTTGGTTAACTCCAATAATACATGCCCGGATTTACTCGAGTTATCTTTGGCTAACTCGAGTAAACCAGACCACATATTACTCGAGTTAGCTCTGACTTACTTGAGTAAACGGTGGTTCTGAGGGACCAAATTGTAACTTTTCATGTTTGGTGAATTCTGAGAGTTTGAGGACTAATTTGGAGATTTTGACTGCATTGAGGACTAAAACTCGATATTTGGCAGGTATGAGATTAGATTTGCAATTTTCAGAAATTTGGAGTGTATTATAATTTTGAGGAAATAAGTTAGATTTGTAAATTTTGAGAG
>CAODLS010272295.1:0-22149 GCA_948243855.1 Flueggea neowawraea | reverse complement strand
GAGGAGCAACTGAAATAAAACAGCACCCCTTCTTTGAAGGGGTGAATTGGGCATTGATACGTTGTGCTACGCCACCTGAAATCCCAAAGCCAGTTGATATTGAGCGGATACCTGCTGCATCATCATCAAGTGAAAAGGCTGCTGCAGTAGCTGCCGTTCCTGAGCAAAAAGGTTCTGATAAGTATTTGGAGTTTGATTTCTTTTAGATGGTATTCGTTGCAATTTGCAAATTGTTTCTATTTAAAGAGCAAGGATTGTTCTGAAAAATCTCAGGTGTTATTCGTGACGAGGATGAAGCTCTTTTCTTGCTTTTTTTTTCCTTATTTTTTTCTTCTGTGGACAGACTGTAAGAAAAATTTGTCTCTTGTTGTCTGTTAACAGGTTCAAATCTGTATTTCACATAGTATTATTACTTGTACTGTCAAATTCACGGGTAGAGAAGGATCTCCATACATTGTACTTAAGAAACGGCAAAGAAACTGCTTCTACATGGTAAGAAGCACCAGAAAGTGTGTTGTTGGTGCTTCAAATAGGTCAGTTTTACAGCTAATAGGATAGTAGCTTATTGAAGTCGTCTAGGGGTCAATCGGTGGACCAATTCCCAGTAGGAGCCTGCAATTGAGGGACAACTCTCGCTAGGAGCCAAAGTAAAATGAAAAAAAGTTGTTGCAATTGTGGTCCTGTGTAGGTTAGTAGTTTGGTTTAGCTTCAGGTGTTGTTGCTTCCAGATTGGACTGTTGCATTATTGACAGGTTAGGTTATGTTACTGTTGGCAGATTGAGCTTTTGCAAAATGATTATATATGGAAATGCAGAAAAAAATTTACCTTCTCAACTCAATATTACTTGGGGTTAGCATTGAAAATGAGTATTAAGGGACGATGATTTTGTTGATCGTTGTGTGCTAATTGTCATTTAGGGACGATGATTTTGTTTGAGAGTAAGTAACCTTTCATAAGTCCAACTCTAGCGCTGATGGTCGCGGGATCGATCCTAGTCAGAGCATTTTATAAAGACAAATTTAGAACAACTTATAAAAAAAAGTTTAGCCAATTTAGATTCATGAGTCTAAACAAGAAAAAATACAAGATATTTATACAGCTTATGAGAACGATAATATTTTTTTTGACTACTGAGTTGGATTTTCGATTATTTAAACTAAATTTGTTAAATTAATCTTTTTTTTAATAGTAAGAAAAGAGTTTCAAGTTAGTGCATAAGTGAATCGGTATGCTCATTAGTTCGATAAGAACTTGTTGATATGTGGTTGCATTAATAAACTAGCCGAATTTAAGCTTAATTTTAAAATTATACAATACTTTGGACTAACTATTCTTTTCCATGTAATTAGGGAGTTTCTAAGAAGAGAGACAAAATCATTAAGTAAACCACAAGTAAAGATACGATAATTAATTATCAAATAATCATAATCATAAAATAATTATATCACTGAAAACATTCATCTTTAAAAATCTGTACTATATTTAAAGTTAAGATTTATTTAATATATTTTCATGTGTATAAACCCAAAGATCTATATGTGGGTGTATTGAGGAAATATACAACCGCGAGTAAGATCTCCTTAGTAGCCGCCTACCGAGACCGTGATTGACCGAACGAGCGACGCCCCTAACACCCAACCCATAGGTCGTCACTCTCACTCAGGCTGCCAAAGTTCATAACTTGTAGATGAACTGCATCTTGCACTAGCGCATTGCTTGAAAGACAGTGAAAGATCCCGACCACATCACCAAACAATGTATGGGCCTGTTAGTCACAGACACACAATCGCTTTAGAAAAAGTTTGCTTGTTTTACCAAACCATCCAACCTAACTACAATACGTGACTGGAATCCAGAAATCTGCATACAATGGCGGATCTACGTGGCCGCTTCCACTGCGGTCGGAGGGTACCCCTATACCCCCCACCCCCGCCATCGCCACTACTCCCCTCCCCTCTTCTGTTCTGAACTCTGTTTTTATTTATTTTTAATCGTTTCGCCCTGGATAAAAAAAATTATAACACCTTAGGAAAACGACGTCGTTCGCCATGGATTTTGGAAAAAAAAAAGGGTTAAAGGTCGGTGGATGTCGTTTTGTTGCAGCTTGCAGCTCTCTAATCTATCTGAGACTCTCTCTCATTCTCTTGCATCGCGGCCGTCTGCGTCTGCCTTTCGTCTTCCTTCGCGAGTCGCGATGCTCCGCCCCTTATTTCGGCCGAGACACCACAGCGTCGTCCGCCAGTGGTCCGCGCCTGTGTTAACGGTAAGCTTCCTCTGCCTAGTGCGGTGCCACTGCCTTCCTTTCCTTTCCTCGGTTGTTCCTCCTTTTAATTGGGAGGATCTTTTTTTTTTTGTTTTAATTTTTGATAGTTTGTTTTTGTTAATTAGGGTTTGGCTTTGTTGGTTTCACATTTCAATCAAGCTGCCTGCAAGCATTCGCTCCCGACCGCCGGTGTAAGGTTAATTTTTTAACTCTTCTTTTTTTTTCCTTATAATTTTAGTTAATTAGGGTTTATTAATTCATAGGCTTTTAAATTGAATTAGTTGAATTGTTAATTATTGAATTGTTAATTAGGGTTTATTAAATTGTTAAGAATTGCGAATGAAATTGTTAATTGGGGTTTATTAAGTTGTTGATAATTGCGAATTAAATTGTTAATTAGGGTTTATTAATTTTTTTGAGAATTGTGAATTATGAATTGTTGTTTTGTGGAATTGCGAATTACTTAGTTGTTGAGATTTGAGAATTAAATTTTTAGGGAATTGCGAATTATGAATTAGGGTTTCTTGATTTTTTTTTTTATTTTAAACTGTGTTTAATATAATTTTCTGTACTTTATATATATCGATATATTTTTTGTTACAAAATAATTTTATTTTAGTCGAAGGTTAGTCTGCTCCCACGCTTAGGGATTCCTGGATCCGCCACTGTCTGCATAACATATATAAACTCACTTGTCTCTCCAACAAGAAAACTTCACTAAATTGTACATATTCGATTCCCTCAACATCATCATCTACATTGGTTTAAGCATCGGCGAAGACCCCTAAAAACATTAAGAGACCTATTTAATATGCGTTCTCTTGCAGAAACCACTATAAAATGAATTAAATGGTTGCAGGAGTTTCTACAACATTTTTTATCAAGTTGTAACATTAATATATATATAATAGCTAGAGAGTTTTCTCAAATTTGTGACAAATGTCTCCTATTATATATATATTGATTAAGTTGTATTTACACAAGTTAATACATGTAATATAAATTGACGTATTTAATTTAATTGAATTAATGGGCTGAAATGATATGTTTATGACACATTACTGTTTTAATTTCTCTTCTAAATATAAAACAAAAAAAGAGAATTTTTTGTTATGTAATACATATTATATAAAATTTCACACATAAATATAGTTATATAAATTTAATGTTGTTGTCAAAAATCCTGTTCATATTTTTTATATATAATTTTGTGATTACTAAGTGATTTAGAGTGGACTGGTCAAGTGTCAACGTGTTAGTCTTTTTAAAAAGAAAAAATTACACATAAAAATTAGCTGTGATTTGATACTTTCGATCAAATTAAGATAATATTACTTATATTGGCTTAATTCAATGCATTCAAATATATTCACTTGACTAATATGATAATATATGAATTAAAATCTTTTATTTCGATGAATTTATACACTTCTCTAACAAAAAGAAAAAAAACATATTTAATTTATGAAATAATTATGATTAAAATTATGAAATTTCATAACAATTTCAAATATTTAATTCTTAATAGTTTCTCTCTTAGTTTGCTAATACTTTAGTTTTTATTATTCAAATACTAATTATGAAAATATTTCAAAATAAAAAATATATTATTTTTTAATTAAAATAAAAAATATTGTTATTTATTGTGCGTAGCACGAGCATTGCGCTAGTTCAAAAGTTTTATATTCCAAGAAATTTCTAATATGTAAATATAAATTATTAATTAATTATTAATCACAAAATTACAAATTCTAATAAAGAAACAATGCATTTTGATAAGGGCAAAATCCATCGTGGTCCTTGAGATTTGATCATATCTCTCGTGCGGTCCTTGAGGTTTCAAAATTAGCCGATTAAATCCCTCGCTCTGTTGACGTCAGCCAAATATAACAGGCTACATCAAGAAAACTAAAAACATACATCTTTCTAAGGATACAAGTCACGTTGTCTAATTCTACCTACAAAAGGTGCAGTAAATTTATCAATTTAGATCACAAACTGAAACAATGCAGACATAAATTTTCCTAGTATTTTGTTCATAACTACGTTTAACGAAATCCAAATAAGGCAAAGTTTGTTGGTTTGGGAGCTAGATTCACATACCCCTGTTTATGAAAAATATCAAAGTCTAATTCAATGTACAACAACATCAGTAGAATTTATAACATAACCTAAAATCAAACGTTGTTGGATAGAACTACTAGTATGACAAGTCTTAGATATACAAGTATAACTCCCTACACATATAGATTGAAGAATATCCCTATCTAACGTGGCACATGAGACCTACTAATTTTATGAATCTAATGATAAAAATACCCTCTCTGCTTTCCCTCTTTCTCTCTCTCCGTGCCTTTCTTTCCCATTTTTCCTCACTTTCCCACTAACCAAACACCCAAAACCACCTCTCTCTGTCTCTCCTCTCTCTCTCTCTTTCTCTCTCCCTTACATCATTGAACACAACCACATCTGACTCCTCTCATCAACCACACCAAAATACAAACTTTCAAGAAAAAATGCATCTCAATTCTCAGTGAAAGCAAACTTTCAGCATATACAAACTCGTACTCTTAAAGGAAAAGAAATCAAAACCCAGATTTGAGAATAAAAAAAAATCTTAGCTCTATTCCTTTTCCCACTAATTAAACAAGGAAAAAACTATCCAAGCTTCAAACTCAAAAACCAAATCCATGATCCCCTTTTATTAATCAAATCCAATCAAAACAATGCAGCAAAAGCCAATAAAAAAAGCATTAAAATCTATTAAAGAACAGAGCTATAACAGTCAGAGAAGAAACATATTAACAATGCCAAGATCAAGACACACAAAACCCATTAACCATGCTAAGAAGCAGCTCAAACACAACACCCTCTTCCTTAGCTCAATCACGAAGAAGCAGCTCAAACACAACAACTCAAAAATTAATAAATTAGGAAACTTTGAAAGCCAAATCCATTGATTCTGATTTTGAAGACGAGGAAGAAGATGATCTGGACAAAATTTAACAACCCTAGGCAAAATGAAGCTACTTCTCAAAGCATGAACACAACCCCGAAGCAAACTCAAAAAATGGAAAATCACAGTCAATCAACATAACAAAATACCGAATAATCAAAAAAAAGAAAAAAGAATTAGAAAAGAAGAAATCAAAACCCTTTTCGATTTCAAAATTATCCGTTTGAACCCAAAAGACGACAAGAGAAGAATCAAGTCGCCATCACTCCACCGTCGCCATTGTCCCATGATATGACAGTCTAGGAGGTGGTGGTGGCAAATAGAGGAAGAGAGGAGGAAGAGGGAGTGCGAAAAAGAGAGACAAAGACGAAGGAGAGGGGTGAGAGGAGATAGAGATCGATAGAGAGAGAATCAATGGTGGAGAAACAAAGGAGAGAAGGAACTTTTACGAGAAAGAGAGACTTTTATCGGAAAGAGGGGTTGCGGGAGAATGAAGAGAGGGAAAGAAAGAGGCCTTACTGACGTGGCATGGACATTTTAGACATTTTGCATTTCCCGTTTAACTTAACTGACGACAGAGGGGTTAGGGATCAAATTGGCTAATTTTGAAACCTTAGGAACATGAGAGATATTATCAAACTTAGGGACCGTTGTAAATTTTGCCCTTTATCAAAAAAGGTTGACAACTCCTTCAACTATCCGGTTATAGATTAAAATTATCCTGTAAAATCCTCTTGATTCTTTTCACTAATAATTATTTATTGAAACCTTTTGATAAAAAAATATTTTTTGAGATCACAAATAGATGTCAAAGGCACGATTTCGGTGGTAACAAATAAATGACTTATCAAAAAATTTACATCATTATAATTTAATTCTCAATTTCAAAATGGTCCCTAAACTTTACTGTATTGTCCAAAATAGTCACAAAACAAAGCAGAAAACCAAATCAAATCGGTTTGATTCAGTTCTTGTCCATCCCTGCCCTCATTCATCCCGACCTGTCACAGCCACATTCTCCTCCTTTTTCCTCTACTTCGTCGTTTGATTGGATTTGTAATCGTAATTTTCGTCGTCGTCAGAGTATTTATTTGTGATTGAAAGAGAGAGAGAGAGAGAGAGAGAGAGAATCGCTTGTTGAAGGAAAGCATCAATGGCGGAAGATCTGGTTCTAGACACAGCCATCAGAGATTGGGTATTAATTCCACTCTCTGTGGTTATGGTCCTCATCGGCATCCTCCGGTACTTCGTTTCCAAGCTCATGCGAACCTCCCAAGTCCCCGACGCCAAGATCTTCAAAGAAGGGCAAGTATTTTCTCTTGATACACAACACTTTCTGCAACTCAATTTTTTTTAAATGATTTTGATGTTTTATTTCCTGGCAAGTGATTATTAGAGCTCGGAACTTGCGTGCCGAAGCTAATTTTATACCAGTCAAGTCCTTCCATGCTCGTAGGGTTTATTTCAGCAACGATGTTTGAATTAGCCTTATAATTTGACAACAATCATGCTTTTCCCCCTGTATTTGTTCATATGTATAGGATGAAATGTTCTTGGTTTAGGTACAGTTTATAACTGTTAATAATGGAGATTTTTGGTTTTCGAACATGGTAGGAGAATGGGTTGTTGCATGTTCCGAAGGGCCAGGCTCAGAATGCGCAAGCGCAGATGTTCTCTGACCCAAACACGGCTATGGATATGATGAAGAAAAATCTCTCGATGATCATACTGCAGGTACTAATTGATCAGTAACTGATTGGTCTGTGATTGGAATGTTGTGATTCAGATAGTGATCGTTAGTTTTTCTTGCTCGACAGACTCTTACTTTTGCTTGGGTCAACTTTTTCTTTTCCGGATTCGTTGCAGGTTAGTATTCTTTTGTCGTCTGCTTTACCATTGTGTTGATTCCTCTGCGCTCCTTGCTTTGTGTACGGTGATACAAAGTAAAGAATGTGTCGTAATAATGTCATACTAATCAAACCTTGCGATTTGTTAATGGTGTTCTTCTGACCCTTGCAGCCAAGATACCTTTTCCTTTGACGCAAAGGTTCAGATCGATGTTGCAAAATGGGATTGACTTGAGCACTGTTGATGTCAGTTATGTCAGTAGTCACTCATGGTACCTCTCTAATCCTATGAGAAAAGGGCTGTTTGTAGCCATAAAAAATTGTCCTTATTTTTATCGGCTATTTAGTATTTATTGTCTTTCTCCAGGTATTTCCTTAATTTGTTTGGACTAAGGTTTATTCAGTCTCATTTTGGGTGTAGAAAATGGTAAGAAAGTAGTACTCTTCAAATTTCAATATTGTGATAATGTGATGTCTAATTACACCAGATTTGCATACTTTTATAAATGCAAAATATTTTAATTGGATGTATGATTTGGAGTTTCTTGACAACTGGAAATTTGAAATATTTTTAACATGTTCAAATGTTCTCTTTTTCAGCCAGTGATGATACACTGCGAATGATGCAAATGAGTGGGTTTGGGTTTGACCCATCAAAGGTTTGTTCCCAAGCAATTCTCAGTGTTATATACTTTTGCACCATTGTTTCTTTATTCCTTATTGCCTTCCAAGGTCCATCCTTGTCCCTCATATTCCTGTCATAAATGTAGTTCTTAAATATTTTTCTTAATAAACTTTTATACAACTCCTTATTATGAGGAATTATACTAGGCTGGCTAATCTAATTGTGTCATTTATAACCACCATACTGGTTATCAAGCACCTGTATACAGTTTACAAGATCTCGCTGCAGCTAGTGCTCCAACAACTAATTGTGCAGCATAAAACCCCCCACAGTTCTCCATTTTCGCTCTTATAAATTCCTACGCTAGGTACACCTCACTTTCTCTTGAGCTGTGAACAGGAATGAATGGATTCTCAGCATTGCCTACTCAGAAATCATTACTTTTTATGTGTTAAACTAACCCTTTATTTCTATGGTTATTCCAATTTAAGTTCATAAGTCAAATTTGGAGCCCTTTCAGATGTTTCCCTTAGCTCTTTGTGCATAGAATTGTCAGATCTAGGAGAGGTCGTGTGATTTACTTCAGTGAAATTTTAGGTGCAGTTTTGCGGTAAGGGTGCAATGGGCAACTGCATCTTCTATTAATGAATTATTGAAGCCGTTGTTGAAAGCCATACAAATGTGAATGGCTTTGCTTTTCTAAGAATTACTTAGTCATACAACTGGCTTGGTAGGTGCAAGTTCTTTGCTAACATCAGTGTCTTCTTGCAAGGCTCATGATAATATACCTCTTTATGATCATTACCTGTCCCTGTATTTGAGTTTCTCCTGTGTGGTCTGCCATCTATGTGATGCTTTATCCTCTTGTGGGCAAAGCAAAAAATACAGTAGTTTTATGCTTCCTATAGGTTCTTTTAAAGATACAAGTTCCTTGTTCATTTCAATGGAAAAGGAAGTTTCTTGGATTTTTGAGATTTTTTAGAACCGAACTGTTAATTAAAATACATATATGAAATTTGAAATTGGGCTGACATAAAATGAAGAAGATGATATCCTGTTCAGGATGTGCTTAGGATATGCTTGGTTTTATTTCTTTTTCTCTCAAAAAGTGGAAGTTATGATGACTAAAACAAGGTAATGTTATTGGTTAAGACTCTTTTGTTGGGTGGCTAGTGAAAGCAAAATTTTATCTGTCGAATCATTGAAGCACCAAATAACAAGAAGAAACTGTAAAAATTCATTGTTGTTTGCTGTAAAGCATTATTAAGTCATGCTTTACAGCAAACAACAATGAATAGATAAAATTTGTTATATAGTAGAAGTTCTTGCAGTGGCACAAGAGCACATAAGGGGACAAGGAAAGACACTGAGTACTAGAATTGGTAAATGAATAAATTACAATGTCTATATGTACCTCAATTTGTAATAACTTCCTAGCTCTTTGCCTCTGAATGAGTTTCTGTTAGTCTAAACTTTAGAATGCAGAAATGCTATGAAATTCTCTGTGCTATAGAATTGTTAGACCTCAACTTAGCAATGATATAATGGATCAAAATAAACTCATTTCTCTTTTAATGACAGAGCTTGGGCACGGAGAAAGATGGCCTGGACATAGTTCAGCATGACTGGGCGTTGCCTAAATTTGAGCAGCGTGCCGAGGCGGTCCTAAGAAATCTGGTTTGCTGAGCATTACTGGAATTGTATGTCATGGCTTATTGCACTTGTTTTTTTGGCTTCATATGGGAAGTAGAATGGATCAAATTGTCATGGAGCAATTGTAGTGATTTTAACCATTTAAGAACTTGCATATTACTTTGGTTGACTGAATAGCACATTTATTCTATGTCGAATGAGAATTTTGCTGTTTGGATTAACTTTGGACGGAGTTATTCCATCGAATATAGATTCCGTTCCACAAAATCATATGATATTTTCGAGCATTTTCTGTGGATATAAGAGTGCAAAATCACCATAGTTACTTTTGAAAATTCCACGTCCACCGTGATTGGTATCTTCCCAATTATAAGTTGTTCCAAGAAAGAGATTGACGAGACAGAAATTTTGTTCGCTGATATGACGTCACAATTCATATGATTGTATCATAGTCGTTTCAAATCCATTTATATATCTTATATGATGTGACATGAATATAACAAAAAATAAAATTTTTGTCGTGTAAGAAATTATCACCTTGTCAAAACGATGTGAAAGTGATCCAATTATCAGAATAATAATTTCTAACAAACTATTATATTCTATAACCTTCCCATCAAACTATTATTTCACCACTTTAGGAGACTTGAAACACATGCATGCAAATGAGTTATTAACAATATTATTGTTGTTAGGAGTTGAAGGGGGTGAATTTTGAAGTTGGACAGACTTTTTATTTTCAACGTTGTCTTGAGTTTGATGGGAAGGTGATCCATTCATTGCTTCATTCACTTCCTTCCCTTCACATATTACCTTCACATCACAGTACTCTGGTGCACTTTGAATCACTTGATCAACTATCCCATTTCCCCTCCTGGATCTCAATTTCCTACATTTTTAACCACAAAAAAATTAGAAAATAACAAAAGGGTTTTTATTAAGACGACATTATAATATTATCGATACTTGTAAAAATAACTAATCTTGTTTATACTCGGGTAGTTCAAAATATGAATAACGATATCCATTTCATAGTAGAAAATATGAAAATTTACATGAGTAAAAAAGTTACTGCACATTAGAACATTGTATTATAGAAGGGAAATTAAATTATTTAAGGGTTAGAGTTAATTAAATGATTTTATCCCAAGGCACTTTGCGTACTAATATTAATTAGAATAAAAAATATTTTTATTTTTATTTCTATTTCAATTATTTGATTAATGTTTAAATAGTTAAAATATTAATTGTAGTGTAATGTTCTCACATCGTGTAGAAGTCGAAATCAATGATCGCTTATAAGTACCTTCATTTATTAAACAATTAAGGCATTTTTTCAGAAATAAAATCATGAGAAGCAGAACTTAAAACAGATAATAGCTCATTGGATTGATTTAATGCACTGATCTAGTGCACGATCGTCGAGGCCACAACAAGTAGTAATACGTTTTTTTAATGAATATCAATATTTTTAGTTCATAGTAGCGGATAAGAAAATTAACAAATGTGCATTAAAAATTCATACCTTAAATTGGACTTGGCGGTTCCTAGCACTAGTTTCCTGATGTTGAGAATGGGAATGAGGTCCAAAATAGCTTTCGAAACATTATCACTCTCAATAAGAATTGTATCTACCTTAGCCTGTTTGATTTTGTGATGAATTATTTTATTTTCTTCACATAAAATTAGATAATACAAAGAAAATTATGTGTAAGAATAACTTGTTCAAGTTCAACTATCAAAAAAAAAAAAGAATACCTTGTTTGATGAACAAATGTTAATGAACTTGTGAAGGAGTTCTGCCCTCTTGCCTCTTTCTTGGGCCATGTAACTCTCCACTTGTTCTGCACTCACTTGACTCTTTGGAAGCTTACCCACTGCATCACATTTTCCATTACTCATTTCTATGTAGTGTTAACAAAATTAATGCCAAATAGTGTCTTTAATTATGTTCCATAGATTGGATAGAAGTGGTACTAAGTATAGTCAGTCCATCAATTAGCTGAATTGATTTAAACCTTTTTTAATATTTAATATTCTTCTGTCTCATAGTTATAAACATACTTTTTTTTTACTGTCTCAAAATATACACTTTTTAGTTTTTATTCTACTAAACATTAGTATGAATAAAATATTGCTTCTATTTAATTGAGTTATTGAGTTTAATAAATATTAATTGGTAGCTTTTTTCTTGGAAAGTTACAAGAGAATGATTGAAAGAAATTATAAAATTAAATTAGTTTAACTACAAAAATTTACCATTTCTTAATTTTTGTATAAAATTATTAGTGCCTATAAAATTTAGACAAAAAAATGTTTAGACATATTTAATATTGTAAAAATTTAATTAAGATATAAACTTTTTTTTATACTTAAGCTCCCACTGAAAAAACAAATCTCCGACTCCTTTATATTGGATGCTCCTCTTTTAAATACAAACTTATTTAGCACGTACCTTCTGTTCAAAACTAATTAGTACTAAATCTCCTAAATTTGTTTAAAAAATAACGTTGTGTTATAATGATGCGTCATAAAAAAACAAAAATATTGTTGGACCCGATGAGTTTTGGGGAGATCCATTTCGAGCGTGGATCTAGTGAAAGAACACACAAATGTGCCTAACACTACATATTTATCCAAAACCTTAAGGTAATGGATTATGGGTCAACACCCCTTATAAATCTTTTATATACACCACAACTCTCCAATGTAGGAGAATTGTTATTTACACTTGTATCCTAACAATCTCACCCTCAAGCGTGAATCTCTTCCACATCGAGTTTAGGCATGCTCTCCCTTCAATGGAAACCACTCTCAGTATTGCGGAATTTTATTGGGCCTCATCGAGTACTAATGTGGAATTTTTAAGCCCAAGAACTTTTTTCATGACTCTACTCATCTACGAGTTGACTTCGCCACTCACACTAGACAAAGACTTTACCAATCAGCACAACTCTTTACTGTCATCGGGTCTGGGTGCTCGGGCCTGTCATCACCATAGTTTTACCATGAGCTTCTCCCATGACTCTACCCTTCCGTCTATGAGCTTTTTTTGGTGCTCGCACAGTAGACTCGGGCTACACCGGGCAATACAACTCATCACCACATTACTACACTCATTCCAAACTACCACCGCATCATACTCGTCCTTGCATATCCCGACCAAACCGTTGACTCTAATACCATTTGTTGTTTTAGATGAGTTTTAGGGTTAGGGTTGGTTTGTGTTAACTAGAATTCTTGTAAAAGCTATAAATAGGTGACTTGTGCAAACATATGTAACTTAGAAGGTGAATGTGTCGTCCTTCAATAGTGAAATAGAATTGCTAGCTCTCTGCTTATAGACATAGATCAATTTGATCGAACCACGTAAATCTTGTGTTCTTGTGTGTAATTGTTTCTCTTCTTGATTTCTGCATATTCTATTCATCTCGCCTGACATATACTCTTTGAGTAATGATTTCATTAATTGGATCTTCTTGTGTAGATGTTTTCTAAAAAGGTAAATGTCTATCGAAGATAAATATCTTCAACATACCCTTAAGTCCCCAATCTATGTCATTATTGATAATTAAATTTCCCTTACCCTTGTATATTGTACACAAAATAAACACTAATTATCCATATTATTAATAATATTTAAATTGTATTTTGTGACAATATCTTCTGTTAAGTCATAATAACATTGATTGATGATAAAATCTTATCATAATCTTTTTTAAAAAAAAAAAAGACTTTGAATAAAGAATATAACTCTCTCTTGACTACTGCAGGGATCCACAAATAGAGGAGACACTTCTGACGTCGTAAACTCCATAGACATCACTATACAAGAATTTTAACATGGGTGATTGTCTAAGAGATTTAGACACTCACCACTTAAATCAACAACCATTGGTAATCTTATCATAATTAAAGATTAAAACAAACTGTAACATCAATCAATTTACATAAGTCATAAAGTAAAGATATTTTCATTATTCACATACAAGGACGTACTTGTTAAAGTTTTTCTTTTCCTAAAATTAAGGAAAATTGTTTTTGCCCTCTAGCTTAGATTGACTAGAAAACAATTCTCCAGTCTCATGTGTACGATTCGGTGATTTTCATTAAAGGTTGTGCATAAACTGGAAAAAAAAATGAGTAAATTTTTTATCAGTTGTGTGACAGTTCATTTTTTTTTTATTTTTTTTTATTAGAAGAGAAATTGAATTCTAAATTTTAGAGTTGACAACACAGGATGAAACTGAGATCTATCTCACCAATATTTGGATTCTTCAATTAAATTATTTGCCTACTTATGTGATTTTACATGCTATGATGACAATAGAAGAGCCTAAAATACTTAAATTAGTTGGTTTTTTATAAGTTATTTAGATTCAAACTGCAACCTCTTCTCATTACAATTAATTTTAATATTAATAAGTTACAAATTCATTGATTATACTAATTGTTTAAAACTTACTAAATGTTAAAAATATCTTCAAAGAATTCTTTAAAAATGCAAAATTCCTTATTATAAAAAATCATTCTAATAATTAAGACTTCAATATGCTTATTCTATTTATAATTTATATATAAATTAGATAATGATTTTAGCATTATAATTTCATACAATTAAAATTAATCTCTATCTTATCTATAATTGAAAAAAATCTAATTGTCATATTATTTTAACATCTCTTTTTTGCAAGTTACAATTTTTTATATAATTTCTATCTAATTTTCAGGAAAAATAAAATTTAAAGAGCTGAGAAGTTATGAACTCTTGAAAAGCCTGAATTCATACCACCATTCTTTATATTCAACAGTTTATTCGTCACGATATTAACATAATCAAGGCTCGACTAACAGGTCGATAAAATTGCAAGTCCATGGTCAAAATTGGATACTAATTTGTGTCTGACCCATTAAAGAAACCTGTACGGCTATACCTTACGTTGAATCCAATTAAAAGAGAACACGAATTAAACTAATTGACACCAAAATCATTCAGGATTTTAATTTTTTTTTCTCCCTAGCTTTGTGTTTTATGAACAAGAAGCTTTAATTGTAAGTGGTTATTGTATCAAAATTTTACCAAAAACAAATCATTTTCTCTATTCTTTAAATCTGTTCGATCTAATTAATCTATGAAGTTTATAATCTATGATGTTAATCTAAAAGAACAGAAGAACTCAAAGATAAAGATACTCTCATCTTTCACTCTGCAAATAATTAAGAAGAACAAAAAAGATAAACTAAGATCATGGATAATATAATATTTATATGATTGGAGAGACTCACATGGAGAAGGAACGTGGTGAATCTCAGGGAAGATATGAAGAAGAAAAATAGAAGTTGATTCAGAATTAATGGCATTCTTCAACGTCCAAGAAAGTGCACCAATGCTTGACTCACTCTTCCCTACACCAACATAAACACAATCACCACTCTCTTCACTGTTTGGATCAAACGAAAACAAACTTCCTTCCAAAAACTCTTCTTTGATGGGTTCCATAACCACTGATCCATCGTTTATCTCAAATAGATCACTTGACTTCTCTTCTTCTATCTCACTAATACCACTACTTGCACCATAGTATTGGCCATTCTGGTACTCCTCATCTTGTCTTGAATTTTTTGTTGTTGCTGTTGTTTCTTCTTCGGGAGGCAATCGTGATCCGGTCTCCAGTAACGATACCGACATCTTTTCCCGGTGGTGGGTTGACTATCAGAGATGGGGAAAAAATTTTTTTGTTGAGAAGAGAATATAGGCAAAGACCAAGATTGCAATTATGTGGGACTAATATATATTGTCAAGAGGAGTGGTACATAGCTCCATAAAGTTACTCTAGCACATCATTGTAGATGACAAGATGAGTTGTCCTATTTTTTTAAGAATTTTCTTTTCTCTATATTTTTTTCAAAAAAATATCAAAAAAAAAATTATTAATTGGTGTAATGTCATATTTTCATATCGTCTAAAAATTAAGATAAAAAATTACTTATAAACATATCTCTCATTTAAATCACTAAGACATTATTTCAAAAATAAAACTCTGAGAACCGAGTCCAAAATAAATAATATTTTAATAAATGGGTTTAGTGTGCATCATCCAGAAATATATTCCACGACAGTTTAAAAAATAAAATTAATTTTTAATGTGCGTAAAAAAAGCCTAAGAAAATATTTCGGAAGCTGAGTTTTGAATTGTCAAATGGGGCCTTTTGTAGCATGGAAAGGGTCACGAACAACAGGTTAAACAAATGTTCAAACAAAACGATGGTTAAATATCAAAGAGAAGAAAACAAAGAGAAGATCCTATGGTTAAATATCAAAATAGATTATTTTATTATGACTCAATTAACTTTGTTATTAATTATTAATTTTTTAAAAGTTAATAAAATAGGCTTATAGTTAATTAGAATTAGCGTTACCACTTAATGATTGTATCAATTACTCTTATAGTTATGTCCAATTAATGATTGCCGTTTATTTTTGACATATCAATTTAATTGATATATTATATATTTAAAATATTATAATTTTTAAAAAAGAGTAAATTATAGATTTTGTAATTTAAATAGACTCAAAGTAGAAGAAAGTAGAGAAAATTAAAAAAAAAAAAGAATGTGAATGGCACTTCTTTCTTCTTTTTTTTTTTAATCATTGCACTGTCGGTCTCTCTGGCCGGCGGTGGGTGAGGTTTCTTGTTTTCCTTTCTGTTTTCTTCGAATAATCCCCCTCTTTTGGCTCCTATTTTGGATATGTCTTTGCCTCTTTTCAGGTCTGATTCCCTGTTCTTCCAGGCGGTGGTCGGCTACTGTGGTGGTTTACTGGTTCGTTGTTGGTCTGTTCACATGTGGGGTTCTCCTCTTTTCTCATATCTGGATGGCAACAGTGATTCGGTGGCTGTCATGGATGGAAGAGGACTTGGGTGGTTGTTGACGGTATTTGGGTTTTGGTTAGTGGTCGGCTGTTGGTGGTGGATGACAGCGTTCCCGCAGGTGGTGAATCCGGATCTGGGTGTTGCAGGTCTGTCCTTCCTGGATTTGGAAACCGGCGATTGGGTCGTGGTTGTTCCTGCAAGAGGTGGCCTGCTGCTGTTGGTTGACACCGGTGGTGAACCATTTCTGGTAGTGGACGGTTATTTTGTGGTGGTGAGCGGCTTCTTGGGCGTGATTGGCGGAAGTGGGTGGCTACTGGCGAGAGACGACAGTTCCGATGATGAACGGTGTAGATCGGATAGACGAAGGTTCCACGCAATCGCTTTCGAGGCCCGGTCCACATCCGGTTTAAGCTCCAACCCTTTTAGTTCTGTGTTAGATTGTTGTTGTATTACTGTTGTGTGCTGCCTTGGTCAATCTGCTCATGTTAATGCAGTTTTGTTGGCTTGTCTAGCCCTTTACCTGGTCTATGTTATGGCTCTTTGTACTACGTTTCTACAGCAATGAAATCTTGATACACTTCTGTTAAAAAAAACTACATTTTTGTTATGGTATTGCGAACATTGTGTATTTGGATAGTATTGGGGTTTACTCCTTTCATTATTTTTATTTTTGGCGGGTCTAATCTAATTAGTTCTGTATTTTAATTGTGATGTATCGTAATTAATATTATATTATTATTTTAAGGATAAAATTGTAGTATTATGAAATATTGGATGAGTCACGCTGTCACTTTTATAATTTTTAATGTTTGACGTGCATCACAATTGTGATGCCAATTATTACTCTAAAACGTGTATTATTAAAATTTGATTTTTTTTTTGAGAATTGAGAAATATTCTTTTGTTTGAAAACAATATAGAAGTCTGAAACAAGAAAATTAAACACAAATTCGAAATAATTGATAGTCCTGGTGTGTTTTATTTACAGTATTTTGGCATAATATATTATATATTCATTATATTATGATTCTAAAATTAATGTGTCAGTCCTACTTTTTAATTATATAATTTTTTTCTGTTATCTAATATTTAATGTACTAAAATAAAATACTTTTTTTATTCAAATATTTTTAGAAAGGATCGAAGATTTAAATATTTAAGAGTGATGATATAAACAAATCGATATCCCCAAACATAATTAAGCACAAAAGCTTTGACTCTGAAAAAATAATTAAGACAAAAAAAAGTGTCAATTACGTTATTGCAAACCATGTGATTCATCAAACACGTTTAAAATATAGAATTCAAATCATTTATTTAAAAGGACAAAACGATAATGTTACTATTTTGGTCCTAACAAAATTGTTCATTATTTTTTTTAAAAAATGTCTTAAAAAATTTGTCACCTTTCTAAATAAATTTAATTTTTTATTTTATTTTTTATTTTTACTCCTCATTAATAGATGAATTTTTTTTATATCCAACAAAATTCTAACCACATTTATTATATTAGTAAGAGAATAAAAGTAAAACTGACATCTTATTTATTATTTTCTTAATTTTTGTGAAAAAAATGACAATTTTTATGGGACAAAGGTAGAATTACTAAAATTATTACTCTTTCTCTCCCATAATGATAGATAATTTTTTTATCCATTTTAAATTATAAATTTTTTTTTTTAAAATTAGTGGTTATGTGTTATTTTAATACATAGAAATTTGTAAGTTTAATTATTAAGATATAATTTTAAGGGTATTAGTGAATTTTTTTTCTAAAATTAATAATTTTAATTAATTTTTTTTAATTTATGTGAAAAAAGTTATTGTCTATTTTATGGGGGCAGAGAGAGTACTAAATTATTGTTGTTCGTAAATTAATTTGAGAAGATTGCATCACATGATACAACGACAGGACGCTATTGCTGATAAAAAAAAAAACGACAGGACCTTATTTATTTGATTAGAAAAAGTGTGAGAAAGGAAACTACTATAAGTACGCATCGAATATTCGAATAATGCATGAATATAAAATTTTAATTTAAACTCTTCTCCTTTATCAAATTATATACGCCAAATTTTTGGTGATTCTTGTGTTTTGGGGTGTTTTTTTAAAACTCGGTCTATATAGTTTGAAAATTACTCGCTTCGTTAAGTGACTTTTAATTTTATTAATCAAACTTAATAGAAAGTAAAAAAAAAATTTACCCTCACATTTAAAATCAATGTAATCTCACTCTCAAAATCAAAACAAACTCAACCTCACTCTAAACTGAAAGGAACTCGACCCGCCTCAACTCCTTAAACCTCACCTCACTCATAAAACCAATCCATCTCTTTGTTAAAAACCAACCCAAACCAACCCAACCAACCTTACTCTTAAAAACCAAAAAATCCCATTTAAACCTAATATTAACCCAACTAAAATCCAAAACTAAAACCCCAAACAGCCCAAACACTCAACCGAACCAATCCCTTCCTCCTCCTCCTCCGATTAAAATAGATTTCCTCTCTCTCTCTCTCTCTCTCCAATTCTCTTCACCTCTCTCTTTTCACCAAACCCCAATCAACACTTAAACTACCACCATGATTGCTCCCAACACTGAAACCACCACCATCGACTCCCTCAACGTAGAAACTGTTGAATCAAGTTTGGTCTACATGAAAATTCCCTATAAGCTTTGATGATTTAATAAAACAATTGAAAAAATTAAGCTATGCACTTAAATAAAGATAAAGCAATTCTGAAGTGTTCCAGAATGGATACAATGCGTGTAATACCAGATACTATGCGTGCAATACCTTGTACATCAGAAGACAGAATGATCCAATTCTCTATTGTGCACATTATAGAAGATGAAATCGACGTAGTAAAGAGGAAAATGATTCAGGTGACATACTATGCGTGCAATATGGAATACTATGCACGTAGACGAGTCTTGAATCTTAACTGGAAAGAAATATTCGCGTAGAAGGAAAGAGCTACATTTCGTAGAAGATTCTTACCACACACGTAGTAAGAGATACTATGCACATACACGGGTATGACAGACTGTTTCCAGCAGGCGACAAATTCTGTTATGTTGTGTTAGATATTCAAAAAGAGAATATTTGCTGGCATATCAGATTACGTAAAAATATCACGTTCTATGCACGTAGAACTTGTGTTATGCACATAGAACTGGATGAGCTAGACTATGAGACAAATCAGAGACGCTCCTCGGCAATTCCAAATTTGAATATTCCCTAACACCATATTATGCAATCACGTGACAAATCAAAGATGCAACCTTGAATGTCCGTCTATGCTCGTACAAGACAGTGCAATGCACGCAAAACTGAAGTATTACGGCCGCAGTACAAGTGCTACACACGTAGTAAATACCAGGTTTTTAATTAAATCAAGCAGTGGATACTGGGCTTAATACTATGCACGCAGGAGAGGGATCACAACACGTAATGCTCTAATAGAAATGGATACTACGCACGCACTACTTATAGTATGCGCATAGTAAGGACTGAGGTCAACAATTTTAACAATTTGCAGCTCTATCACAACGGATTGTTTGAACTCCACAACGGCTATTTCTCAGAGAGTAGCTATAAAATTTTCATTTTAGTTTCTGAGGTTGTGTGTTGGATTGAGCTACTGATTTCTTTTTTCAAAATATTGTACAAAGTTTTAAAAAGCTTTTATACTTAGCAAGAAATCCAATTCACTCTCCTCTTGGATAACCATAATGTGATTACATTTTGTATCAGGGTTAAGACTCAATATTTTAAGGTCTAACAACCTTGAGTATAAGATCCAAAATGCATCCATTGGAGATATATCCAAATATGAAGGTTTGGCTACTAACCGAGTTCCTTTCTTTGATGACAATGACTATGTTTATTGGAAGACAAGAATGATGGTCTTCTTAAGTTGTGAAGTTGGAGAAGTATGTGATGTAGTAGAGATGGGTCCCTACATTTATGTGAAGACAGTAGATGGAGAAGAAATTTTGAAACCAAAAGCTGAATGGACAGACCGTGACAAAGAGATGGTACGATATAACAACAAGGCTATGCACATCTTGTTTTGTGCCCTGAGAAAAGCACAATTCAACAAAGTCTAGCAGTGTTCTACTGCTCATGAGATTTGGAGAACCTTAGAGATCACATATGAAGAAACATCCCAAGTGAAGGAGAATAAGGTCTCACTTCTTGTTCACAAGTATGAGCTTTTTAAAATGAAAGAGGGAGAATGAATCCAAGAAATGTTCGATTGCTTCAATGAAATTCTAAATGGATTGAAAGCTCTTGGCAAGACATAGTCAAACTCAGAGCTTGTGAGAAAAATTTTGAAGGCATTAACTAAATCTTGGGCATCCAAGAAAGATGCGATTCTTGAAAGAAAGGACCTTAACAAGCTACCCTTGGAAGAATTACTTGGATCTATTCTCACTCATGAGATGAGATTGTATGAAGATGAAGAGCAATGATCCAAAAATGACAAGAGAAGAGGAATAGCTCTAAAATCTAAGGTGATTGAAGATTCTGAAATTGAAGAGGAAAGTGAGAGTGATGATGAGGAAATTGCAATGTATGCAAGAAGATTCAAGCAGTTCATGAAGAGGAACAAGCCATGGAAGAAGAACAAGAATCAAAACAGTAAATATGAGCCAAAGAAGGAATTCAAGAGAGATTCTAAGAAGGATAGCTCAATCATTTGCTATAATTGCAACAAAACGGGCTATGCCAAACAAGAGTGTACTCTTCCCAAGAAATTCTCAAAATATTCAAAGAAGAATAAGTGAAAGGCCATGAAGGCAACTTGGAGCAATAGTGACGAGTCAAGCTCGGATGAAGATGAAGAGATAGAGGACATGGCAAACCTATGTCGAATGGAGAAGGAGGAAGATTCATCAGGTGATGAGGATGAAGAGGTATATGATCTTTACATTTTTGATGAATTACAAGATGCTTTTGATGATTTAAACAGTAAATTTGAGGAACTTAGCAGTAGGCATATTGCTTTGAAAAAGAGTTTTTCAAAACTTGAAGCTAAGGTGAAAGCCTTAGAGAAGAAAAATGAGGTTTTAATGAATGCAAAATCTGTTTTGAAGAAAAGTGTTGATGATTTTTCATCCACTGCCACAAAGCTTAAAAATGAAAAGGAAAACCTTGAGAAACTTTTAGGTTCTCAAAGACAATCCTTATCCAAGCATGGCTTACGCTACATTCATTTTTCAACTAAAAAGAGTTCAAAAACAATTTTTCTGAAACAAGGATTTTCGAAAGATGATGCATATTTTTATTGTGGCATTAATGGTCATTATGCTTATTCTTGCAAATTGAGACAACCTAGGTATGTTGGGGTTAAATGGATTTGGGTTCTAAAAGGAACAATCTTACCCAACTTAGTGACTACTAACAAAAAAGGACCCAAAAAAGCTTGGATACCAATTTCAAAAGTTTGATGTGTCTTTGTAGGTATGTATGAGAGCCAAAAAAAAGAATAACATATGGTATCTTGATAGTGGTTGCTCTCACCACATGATCGGAGACAAATCCATGTTCTCAACTATCTCACCTAAATATTGATGATATGTTACCTTTGGTGACAATGGTAAAGGTAAGATAGTTGGAGAAGGTAAGGTTGGTAAGACCCCTAATCCTACCATTGATGATGTTTTGCTTGTAAATGACTTAAAACACAATTTGTTGAGCATAAGTCAGTTTTGTGATAAAAATTTTAAAGTGGTTTTTGAACCAAATATGTGTGTTGTATATGATGATAATGATTGTGCCTTATTTGTTTGTTCTAGACATAATAATATCTGTGTTGTTGACTTGTTTCATTCAAAAGCTTTCAATGAAAAATGCCTTGTTAATGTAAATGATGATACATGGTTGTGACATAGAAGGTTAGGACATGCTAGCATGCATACCA
>CAODLS010272283.1:0-20460 GCA_948243855.1 Flueggea neowawraea | reverse complement strand
CAGAAATAAAATAATTTCCAAAATTAATTTTCCACAACCAAGGTTTCACATAATCATATTTTTAGGATTTTTCTATCCTTTATTAATTCATTTATTTTCATGTCAGGTTCCAGCACAACAAAAACTTATACGGAATTTAGAGGAAAAAGTCTACGTGTCTAAAGTGTTACCACACTCACCTGGACTCCGAGCAATAATCCCGAGTACAGTCCACTGGTGAAATAATGGCCTCCTCAGAAACCGATCGATCGAGCCTTGGTGAAAAGGTAAATCTTCCAACCTTAATTATATATGTTGATATGCATGGGTCCTTGGGGGAATTCAAGGCATTAAATTTTTGTTATATCCGCTGCCATGAATGTATATGAATGTCATATTTGAGCCACAAATTCCAACAAAAAATTCAATACTATTTGAATTGAATAAGGAGATAAACTCTCCTTATTAAAAAAAAAAGGAGAACAACTATATGTTATACTGATTATATGTTCCAGCAATCCAGTCGAATAATTATATGTTATATGTTCGACTTATGATTGTTTCGGTTCTTACATATACTTATTTATTAATATTAAGGATTTATTATTTTTTAATGGGTATTATTACGATTATCTTTTTACACTTTGTTAAAAAACAAATAAGGGTATATTTGTAATTATAAAAAATAAATCAGGATATAATAATCTAAAGAAGTTTTTCCCACATCCATACATTTATATATGTTATGATAATATTGACTTCCTAACTTTTATTTATATATTTTGATTTTCTTGGAATGATTTCGCTATCCATTGAATTGATCTCAAATGATTGACATGTGTATTCTGTTTTAATTTCTCTTCTAAATATAAGAAAAAAGTGAGAATTTTTTGTTAGGTAATACATGTTATATGAAATTTCACACATAAATATAGTTATATAAATTTAATGTTGTGGTCAAAAATATGGTTTGCATTTTTTACATAAAAATTTGTAATTACCAGGAGATTTAGAGTAGATTGGTCAAGTGTCAACGTGTTGGTCTTTTTAAAAAAGAAAAATTACATATAAAAATTAGCGGTGATTTGATACTTTCAATCAAATTAAGATAATCTAATTCAAATATTTTTTATTAGAAAATATTTTTCAAATATTTTTTTAGTTTTCTAATTCAAATATTTTTTATTAGCAAAATAAATATTAAAGTATTAGCAAACTAAGAGAGAAAGTATAAGTATTAAATATTTAAAATTGTTATGAAATTTCATAATTTTAATCATAATTCTTTCATAAATTAAATATGTTATTTCTTTTTCTTAGAGAAGTGTATAAATTCATCAAAATAACAGATTATAATTCATATATTATAATATTAATCAAGTGAATGCATATGTATGCATTGAATTAAGCCAATATAAGTGATATCCAACCTTTAATCAAATATTTTGATTGTTACAATGTGTTCCCAAAGCATAGATTTAGAGCTCAACCCAACCTAAAAATGATAGCAAGTAATATAGCTCAAAAGGGTTAGAAATGTGGAAGAAAAAAAATCTAAAGAGAAATAAAGATAACAAAGTTTGCCTAAGATTTCTCTTATTTCTTCTGATGTTAGAGACATCTATTTATAGCCACTTGCAAGAATATAACTGTTGGAAGTCTCAAAGTAGTTATGAGAGAATATAAAATTCTATCTTTAAATGACGTCACAACATTCTATGTGGGTAGCCACCATCTACGTGCGTAGAATCTTCATTCTTCTGAGTTCTGCGTGCGTTGATAATAAGTCTGACTACCTTGTATAAATTTGCATCTACACGCATTGCTCCATCTTTACGTGCTTTGCTCCACCTTCTGCGTGCTTAGTAAGTTCATCAACATGCTTTGTCAATTCTTCAAGATTGCACCTTTGATCTCCACATCAGCGTATCAGGAATATTTAAATTCAAATTCCAAGGAGCATCTTGACTTTGTCCTCATCTGCAGCTCGTCTACATGCGTTGGACATTTTATTAGTGATATGCCTTAGCTAAATCATATGAACATTGTCATTTATATTGTTATTTAATAAATATGAGGCATTTCATTTCAGCATATATATTATCATGTTATTTTGTAATGCATTAACTTGATAAAAGTATTCATGAATAGTTAATTTTGTCTTATGTCATCAAGTTCGTAACTTGATAGTGAAACCTTAAGATGAAAGAATGTTATTCTAAATAGTTCATGGTCTTTCATTATCATGGGAATGATAATGACTTAAGACTAATATGCAATATGAGAGATGATCATATTTTACTGATAATGGACATGAGATGTTACTCAAAACATAGATACATGTTGAGAACATGATATTGGACTAACCCACTATGAGAAATACAACATGGAATATGTCATCAGTATTTCTTATAGCAGTAATGATATTTGAGTCATTCGACCTAAATTTAACATGGATTCCTACATGAGGATCTTTATGTTTTGATATAGTTCAACATTGTTCATAACAGGATGGTAATACAAGCTATAATTGGACATATGGTAAATCATGTGGAGGAATGTGAGTGACAGTGAATGAATTTTTTTTCACTATTGTTTGAGTGGGATATCTCTTGGCCACTTGACAAGTAGGACTGATGAAATGCAAAGCCGTGCTCGAATGAAATTGATAAGGGTTATCAATATCATTTGTTTTGGTCAGTCTACTTGGATATCAAGAAATGTTTGATTAAACTTTATAAAGATGGCATGATCCATGCTTTATGCTTAACCGAGATATAGTGTGACAAAATGAATAAATATCGAACTGTGCTTTAGGTTTTGTCGAGTCATCAAATTTGCTCAAGTTGGGTAGTCATAATATCTTGCTAGAGGTATGCTTATGACTTGTGGGTCCAAATGGTATTTTGGGCCTATTACCAATATTAAGTGAACTTAGAGGGTCACACACTAGAACAAACTGTATTATATATTTTATGATATACCTTGCTATTATTTTAAGCGGACATTTTAAATACAATTAATTGGATAATTATTTTAAATGTATGCTAAAATTGAATGATGTTTTAAAATGATTTTAAAACATGTTAGGGTTTAGTGAAGCTTATAAATAGGACTCTTAGCACACCCTAATCGCGTTTGTCATCCATACCACCTAAAGAGACAGAAAAATGATTGCAAGGTTGTAATATCTTGAATTTTGGCAAATTTATTTTTGATAATTTTCCTATTTAATTTAGAAAATAAAATGTAATATCTAGTATTTTTGGATTAATATTTGGTAATTTTTTTAATTATTTTGGAAGATAATTTTTTAAGTTGGAAAATTTAATTTTTGTATTTTAAATGTTAATTGGTGATTAATGAAGTTTTTGAGGTAATTAATTTGGTTAATTAAAGTGGGAAAAATGTTGAAAATTGAAGAAGAAAAATCGGAAGAAAATGAGCCATGAAATGCACATTTAAAGCAAGCTGCCGTCCGCCTTTGATATCTGTCGTTCGAGGTTGTGTGTCCAGCCAGCTGCATGCTTGTAAATTCATGCTGTCGTCTGGATTGTAAAGCTGCCGTTCATTCGTCTTGTTGGGCAGATTCTTGCAAAAAAAACGGCACCGTTTCTTCTTTGTTCTTTCAAATCAGTCACCGCCCAGCACCACCCTTTCTACGACCTTTTCTGATTTAAACCCAGTTTTCCACCGCCATCTCTGTTCTCTCTCTCCCCTCATTCCTTCTCTTTCTCTCTCCCTCTCACTCTCTCTCTCTCCCTCTCTCTCCATTGCCGTTGCTTCCTTCATCTTCAACCTTGAGGTAAGTCTTTGAAACCCAAGCATTTTCTTTGTTTCATTTCTGTTTTTTTCAGTGTTGTAACTATCGGGATTTTTTTTTTTTGCCGAAGTAACTATCGTGATTTGTTTTTTTGAGTATTGAAGGGATTGTTGCTCGGTTTCACGTTGCTTCGGTTTTTTTTTTTTTTGAGTTATTTCAGTTGGGTTTTGATAGGTTGAAGGTGGGAAAGATGAGAGTTAGGGAAGGTGATTGTTGGGGTAGTTTCTTGAAACTTAGTTAGTAGAAAATCTGGAATTTTTGAACTGCGAATGGCTTTGAAGTTTCTGGAAATAAGTTGAATGTAATCCGTGATTTTGGGGTGTCGAAAAACAAAAGGGAGTGTTTTGATTGGATAAAAAAGGACTAAAATCAATATTTTGCATAATTCTGGAAATTCATTTAGGGACTGAAAGTGATGTTTTACATTAGCTAAATAGAAATTTTTTGAGAAATTAGAGTTATTTTGTAATTTTGGAAATTGGAGGACTTAATTATAAATTTAAAATACTTAGAGGACTTATTTATAAATTCTAAAATATTTGGGGATTAATTTATAATTTTTTGAGGTTTAAGGACTAAATAGTAATTTTATAAAAGTCGAGGACTAAACTGTAATTTTATGTAGATTTCAATTTTTGAGGTTTTATTGTTAGACCCTCGACCGAAATAGGTTTTTTGTAGTCGGAGGAGTGTTTGCATTTGCATTGTCTGCATTTTGGTACCACCACAGTATCAGTCTCACGTATTTGATTCCATTCTGATAAACATTTTAGCTTCATGTTCCGGTTAGCGAGGTCAGCCAACCACCAGTGGAGCGTGACTGGGTCATTCAACTTGGATATTCAAGTGAATGAAATATTAGTTTTAGACATATAGGTTGTGTTTTCTAAAATTATATGTTTTTGACGTGTATGAACATGACATGTAATATGGAATAAATAAAGGATAGGAAAATCCTAAAATCTGATTTATGTGAAAATCTCTGATGTTGATAATCAATTTTGGAAATTATTTGGTTTTCGAAGTAAATATTAAATTTTGATAGTTATTATAATTTCTGTAATATACACTCTGATTTAAATTTTAAGAATATATTTTTCTGGTACAACTACTTTGTTGTGAAATGAGTATAACTCCTGTATTAAATACTCTGTAACGAAAATTTAAAATATTTATAATAAATATTACGTCTGCAATTGAGTATGATTTTCTAGATAAATATTGGGTTTAATTCTTTGAAATATTTTTCTAGAATAAATATTAGAATTTTAAAACAATTATCGTGTTTTGAAACAAACGTTTTGCTAATCTAAGTATTCTGTTCAATAATAAGGTAAATATTTTCTAAAATGAATATTCTGCTGAATTGGTTTCCTCTGAAATAAAGATTTTTTATTTCATTCGGTTTATGTTAAGAAAATCGGTGGTTATTAATCTGTTATGTATTTGGTTATATTCTTATTGGGATAATAAGAATTTGCATTTTTGATTTTTGCAATAATTATGGTTCGGGACACCTTTGTTACGGGGATAAACGTAACCTTTCGTATACCAATGTGAAGGCTTGGTTATCAGGATAGGTGGCAACACTCAGTTACCAAGGTATGTGGTAACCCGTGTGTCTAGCTAACACACGTGAACTATATGATCTAGTGGTGAAGTCCACGTATGATCTAGTGGCGGAGTCCACGTATGATCCAGATATTGGATCTTAACACTAGTCTCCTGTCAAGTTGTTTGGTGTTATAAAATTTTTATCAAGAAATAATAAACCTGGTGAGACTGTATTAGTGCTCATTCTCTTGTAGTATATTGTTCTGTAGTTTGACGAGATATATCTTGCTGGAGCTTGTGGACTGCAACGCTCGCGAATGTACTTGAGATCAGATTCTGTTTATCACAATTTTGAGACCCTTAGGGTTGACGGTGTACTATTTTGAGCTCCTAAAACTGTCAGCTGTTAGCCATTTTGAGTCGGGTACCATTTGGACTCTTAAGGTTGCTAGTCATTTTGATCTGATCTAGTCAGCACAGTTTGTAATATAATACGGATGTATGATCAATGTTTATCAGCTCTGCTTATCATCTGGTGTGATATTTGCATTGCACGATTTTCAATTTTTGATATATATTTTGGTTCAAATGCTAATTTTTGCACGACTTCATGTGAAGCGTTTTTACTGGTTTTATCATCTGAGTAAACTAAATAAATTTTATGTACGTCTGTTGTTTGCTTTGGATGCGAACGATTTCGAAATGAATTTTGAAACTATTATTATGTACTTAGCGTGTATACGTATACACAGTTATATTTGCATGCGAAGTTTTCAAAGCGTTTTCAAAACTGTCTTTGTAAGGCATGTATGATGCAATCTGGAGTGTCGTTTCCTCACTAGGGATTCTTACCCATTTTTCTCTGTTTCTTGTCTGTTTTCCTTTATCTTATTTTCACAGGATCTCTTTCGGCATTCGGCGAATCTTCGTTATCTTGTACCTAGTGAGGCGTTTCACTTGACAATGAGTGTCCTTTTGATTCGAGCTTCGTTTGTTTTTTATTAGAGCTCCACATCGGATTGTTGTTGGGTTATTGGGCTACATTTTGTCTTTTGGAATTTTACATTATGATTTCGCTTTGTATAACTGGTTATATATACTTATACTTTTAGTATGAAGTGTTTTATTAATTTATAATTGGTTTAATAAATGTTAAAATCGAATAAGTTGGTTAGACTGTCTGATCTCTGAGGCTTGTGCAAGATAGGTCGGGCTTCCACAAACGGTTTGCCTCGTACGCCTGTCGCGGCCGATTTTGGGTCGTGAAAAGGTATTATTTGAGAGTGTCCTAAAAAATTCGATGCTAGCACATCTTAGAGTTCGTTCGTGTGGATACCAGTAGAGGGCGTTCGAATCCTGCAGCTTCTGTGACTCAATTTCAGCAGCATCTTTTCGTCTTTGATTCGAATTAATGAGGTAAACACATATTCCTTAGTTGGTTTTATCGAATTGCATGGATCCTTGGTGGAGTTCATTGACAAAATTTTTATTTCCACTGCGTGTATGTGTGTCACGGATTCCAACACATTTACTACGTGCGTAGTTCCTTCAGTTCAAAGATCACACCTTTACGCATCTACACGCTAGGGATGCACACAACTCGGTTCGGTTTTCTATATAAATTGCCAACCCAACAGAACTGTTCGATTTTGCTGTCTAGTCATCTGTAGTTAAACAACTGGTTTTAACTTTTATTTCGGTTCAATTGGTTTTGTGTTCAGTTCAGTCGATTTAATCTGTTTAAATATAAGTGAAACCAGAGTTGATAAATGGCTTTGTTAGTTTGTTTTAGGCTCGTTTTGGTCGGTTTTTTTTGTAGGTTTTGAACAGATGTATATGTAAAAACCAACATAGTGGTATAAAAAAGGTTAAGTTCGGTTTTTGAATAGATAAAACCGCAACCAAACCAAAACTTTCATTTTTTACAATTCCTCATCTATATCCACTCAGTTGGCTTCGGGTTCATTGTCCGTTTGGTTTAAAACGGTTCGGTTCGGTCGGTTTTTTGTTCACCCCTACTACACGCATTGGTTCTTATTCTTTACGTGCCTTCATCATTCTTGGAGTACTTCACAAATACTCAGATCTCGACTATGTGCTTTGTGAGCGCTTTACGTGCATGGAACAATGTCTGATGCTCACCGTCTCTAGTGCCATTCAAATCTATATGCTTTGCTCACGGTCTGAGTGTGTAGGATCCAGTTTTGAATACATCAACATGCATAGATATGCTTGTACGTGCATTGTTGTCACAAATCACAGAGTCTGCATCTTTGCACCTCTTTCATTGATGTTTTGTATAAATCATCATCAAAACCAAAGTCAACAGATCGAAATTATTAAATCACCGCTAATTTTTATATGTAATTTTTCCTTTTCAAAAAGACTTAACACATTGACATTTGACAAGCTCACCCTAAATCATCTAGTAATTAAAAATTTTTATGTAAAAAATTCGAACCATACTTTTGACCACAACTTTAAATTTATATAACTATATGTGTGAAATTTTATATATATGTATTACCTGACAAAAAATTCTCGCCTTTTGTCTTATATTTGGAAGAGAAATTAAAACAGAATATACATGCCAATCATTTGAAATCTATTCAATGGAAAGGGAAATCATACTGAAAAAATCATATATATATATATATATATATATATATATATATATATATATAAGTTAGGGTTATAGAGTTTTTCCAAATTTGCCATTAAAAATACTTGTCAAACAACTGGGAGATACTTATCACAAATTTAGGAAATCTCTTTTCCTATTATATATATTGATTATTTTTATTAACTAATAAAAATATTGTTCGTTGAGAGGGGCTCCCAAATTTGCGGCACATTAATAATGCATAATATACAAGCATATTAGCTAGTTAGATCAAGAATAAGACCATGATATCAAGGAAAAATATCTCAAAGATCAACGGAGTTGTGCCAAATATTGAATGACTCATGGATGTTATATCAAGAAAAAACATTCAACAAAACTTATTGCTAATGTTTAGCACTAATTCTATTAGAATTTTGATAATCATTTGTTTGCTCAATTTTTTTTGAAGAGTTGTTTGCTCAAATTCAAAAATTATAGAAAACAACGGCAAATAGGAGTGTAGTTTCCAACTTAGTGAAAGAACAATAAGGGACAAGAGGAAATATATGGCTCTCTTCTAAGATTAGGTGGTTTCGTTTTTCGAAAAATAAGGGAGAGTATATAAGTCTTTGCACAAAACTTTGATGTCATCAACAAGATTTTGACACTGGGGACTAATTACTCTAAGTTTCTAACTAGAGGATGAATGTATAAGCCAGGTAAAACTTTAAGGACTTAAAAATTAATTATTCTACAATGAATAATGAATAAAAGACTGCAGTTAGCTAGATAGACTTGGCAAGAGCAACAAAACAAGAACAAGGCCAGTACCAAAATGTATAATTATTACTTAATATATTGTATGTATCAAATAAGATTGGACCTGTTGACAGTCCGATTGAACGAATATATACTATGCAAATTATATATGTGAAGACAAATATGCCTGGCCAGAAGAGGTTCTAACAAAATAGTCTTGTTGTTGGAGCTTGTCTCACGTGCTTTGGAAGAAACTAATATTACATGACCTTAGTGGCAGAACCAAGATTTCGGCTGAACATGGATTGGATTCTGGTTCTGCTACTTGATATATAAAAAAATTATTTATTGATATATAATATTAAGATACATAAAGTTTTTAATTAGTTTTCGTGGTGTAGAATTACTAACAATGTCATCAAAATATTATAATCAATCAACTAAATATAATTAAATTACAACTAGACTTAAAAAATAAATTATGTGACAATTTATATTATAATATTTTTATTTTTAAATATTTAATTATGTATCTAATTGTGACAAATCCGTAGTAAATTCGTTATAAATAAATCCATAAAAAATTAAAACGAACGTTTAAGGAGACTATAGTTCAAAAATGAAAATGCAAGGTAAGTGACAATTTCAATAAAAATAAAATTAAGAACTTAATTAATAAAAAAAGGTTAGAGACTAAAATACTACAAGCACCCCTTCTCCATGAGTGGCCTCCGCTGCATGACCTTGTCAAGTCTTTTTCTAAGGTTTGTGATATAAAATATAAATCACCACTGTAGGTGTTAGTCGAGTTGGTCACTGCGTCTTTTTATCATGCATAAAACTGGGTTTGACAAAATTATCTCGCTGTAAAAATAGACCAGGTACACCTAGATCTTTATTAATTGTGCCTTAGTGGTAATAGTACTATGATTAGGAGACCTGGTTCACGTCAATTTCTTTTGTGAACATTTCGTAGCAAAGCTTAATCACAACCTCCTCTCCTCCTTTTTACTTCGGCAAGAAAGACTCTCATGAAATTCGGAATCTTGTAATTAGATGTCCTTAAAAAGAGAATTAATATTTTTTTGTTAATCATAAATCAGGTATTTTTAGATTTAGATTCTAATTTGCTTTACTAATATTTTGGGGATAACTATAGTTAGATATAAATATATATAAAAAAACTATAGTTAGATGTTAAAATCTTCAAAATTTACTTGCACTGTGGGAAGGCATAAGCCAAAAACATTCTCTTTTGAAATGTTTTTCTTAGACGAGGTATGGAATGAGCCACGTTTGGCATCTCATTTAACAACAACCACCACCATTTCTATATACTTGTATAGGTGTAAACCATGCAACACAATATGACATACTTGTCCTTCGCTCTATCACTTCCTCAATTGGCTTAATAGCGGTGAGCATTACTTCTTTAGTCCATTCATATCATTGCTTTCTTTTAAGTTCCAAAAGAAGACATAAATTTGGAAATTTGAGTCGCAGAAGATCCTTCCATCCTGTTCTTTAGTGTTTGTCATTGTTTAATTTATTATCCTTTGACGTCCTATCTACCTGCTCAATTCATCTTTATGGTTAACATTGTCAAAAAAAGACATCGACCTAATTTTCTTGACCAAAATCCATTTTTGTAAGTTGTAACCTAACCTTTAAGGTGGGTTTGAGCATCAAATGATTCTAAGCTTTTAATACAAATACACAACATTACAATACATGTTAAGTGAAAAACAAACGTAAACCATTAAATAAAATTGCAAATCTTGGTTAATCGGTGATTTTGGTTTAGGGAGCGATAACAAAAACCAAACCAAGGTGGTTGGCCTCTGCTCTAATTCAGGACTGGATCATATTAGTCGGTTCATCCTTTGGTATTGTGCATAGAGCATAGTTCACATTGTGGTTGAATTGGTCAGTTTGTAAAAATTAGAATTTATTTTTTCCTGTTTTTAATTTTGTAGATTTTATTTTAGTTTTAAATGTCTGATAATAGATTGCTTAAATACTATATTTATGAATTTAGTACTTAAACGAGTTCCGCCGGTGTCAATCCTGAGATTAAGTCAACATAGTTGAGTTAACATCTGGGATGTATTTCTTTAAGAGAAAGAAATTAAGTTAAATCAAATTAAATACAAGTGATACGTAAAAATAAAATAACTGTATATTTTGAATTGAGACGATTTTTTTTAACTAAATTGTTCCTTTGAGTTTACCAAATTGACCCTAAAAGTGCATTAAGATAAATACAATTTCGTAACATTTGAGTTAAATTATTTTGAGTTAAGACACCAGCCATTTCTCTAAAATAAATTGCCACACAATCTTTATCTTTGGGGAAATTAACTCTAAGGTCTCTCAGGTTAATAAAACTAAAAAGTGGATGCTCGGATATTTGTTTAATACAAATTGGTCTCTCACGTGATTTTTAAACTAACGTCGCTGGCGAGTTTTGGGAATTAATTACTATCTCCCTCTTTTATAAACCAAACCTACACATAGTTTAGTATTAATTTTTGGTCAAGAAAACCAAGACACGCTTGGCTCATTTCGGCATTGTACAAACCAATCTGGAAATCCTCTTCTCCAACACTCACGCTAATTTTCTCAACACTCGTACTTGGGTCAATTAGATGTTTTGGTTCTTCACAAAGCAAATGACAAAATCCATGTCTACTGTCTAGAAGCTTACAGCTTCGGCCTTTTGAGAGAGAATGACTAGTTGAATGAAACGAAAATGTTGTTTCCATTACAAAAACAAAGATTAAATCTTTTTCTTTTCCAATCTGATTACAGCAGTTATTACCAGAAGAAAACCAACAGTACTTACTGAGGTCAACAAAAACAGTCTCAACAGGAAGCAACCATTCAGTGAACTCAGCTGATATGTTCATATACCCCACCGTTGCCAAACCAAGTATCACCAATCTTACTATCCCTTATGCTAAACAAACGGCCTGAATCAAATCATCCATTATTCATCGAAATAAGATCGATCGTCTTTCTCTTTAATTCGAGATCTAAACACCCACAATCACCAAGTTCACTGGAAGTTGACGAGTGAAGGGATTGTTACTCTGTTTTGGTGGGTTGCCATGGTTGGTACCTGGTCCAATTTTTCTGCCCAGGATTGAGAGCATGTCCTTTGGAATGATAAATATACTTTTCACCCTCTCCAGACAGATTCTCCTTGTGGTCAACTCCATATCTCTTGGGTTTCAGCATCAGAAGCTGCAACAGAGCAATTATTATGTTTCTTTACAATACACTATTCTGTATTTCATTGAAATAGAAACAAATGATGACTTACCTCATCACCTGTGTGATCAGTTATGAAATGAAGCCAACCATGCCATTCTGGTGGCACCTGAGAAGCATTGTATCGGTTTTTCTCTGCATATTCCACCCATCGATGCCTTCCTACAAAATTTCAAAATAGGCCGGTAAGCTACCAAAACACATCAAGCATTATTAGAATTATGCCTAAGAAACAGATAAGCATGCTAAAGAGAGATGATGATGTCTTCCATTGTCAGTTTTTTTTATATATATATAAAAAAGTTCTGGGTTGCTATTTTATGGGCCACTTTTAGAAATTGCTATATTATAGGATATTTGCTATTTTTTGGCTACAGATTCATGTATTTAAATCAAGCTTGTTAATGAATTCAGTAGACATTTTACAACTCTAGTAAAAAACAACAAGCATACAAAATAACATCATCAAACCAATACCATTCTTCCGCTATTGCAGATATGATCACTAAATTCATTAAGGGCACTAACAATATCAAGCTTCACATCTGAATAATATTGACTCAAAGATAACTGCACCTGGGATGCAAAAATGCTCTCTGTCAATAGACTCATGCACGGCATGCTCTTAGAGTTAATTTTAAACACCTAAGTAAATGATACTTAGATGAATTGAATGCTCTTAGAGTTAATTTTAAACACCTAAGTAAATGATACTTAGATGAATTGAAAAAGTTCACAGCTACAATCATTTCTTTGCCATCATATTTTCTGACCACTCACTCCACCATACCTTATTTACAAAAATAAAAGTAACAGAACATTGGAGTATGGTTGGTCGCTCAGGACCTTACATTTGCAAAATCCACCAACAATGAATAAAATGCATGTGCTAAAATTGTAAAAGTAAAACAAGCAAGAATAGTCAGTTCGGAAGAAACTTAATGTGGGTATCAGTGGGCATTATTTTGGAATGTTCTCTCTTCCCTTCATATGGTCTACCAAAGATGCCTCAGCAGAAGATCATTTGGCATATGTCTGGTGTTTTGGAACCTCTCGTCTTTGAATATTTCTCGAATTTAACAGTTCATTCTCGTAGTTTGGGAATCTAATCTTCATACTTCAATCAGAAAAAGAAAAAAAAGAATGAAGCATTTCATTCTTGAATACAACGGTAGAGATAATTTGGTGATTTTTCTTAACAGGATTATTTCTTCTCAACAAGTCTAACTGGATGCTGAAGGCAATAAATTGAAACTTCTTTTGCAAAAATATAGATAAGGCACTGCCAACTCCATATGATGGGTTTATAAGTAAGGAATTGTCCGGGAATGCAAGGAATAAGAAAGTGGAATTGGTGTATCACTCTATTAATCGATACAGTTTTGCATCTTAATTTAAGCAGTTGATTTTCAGGTAAATGATGCATATGAGATCACCTTGTCCGGTAGGTATGAAAGGGTCATATTGCTGCGTGAACCATTGGTGAAAACGAGGAGAGAAATTGAGGATGGACAGCTACTTAGTTCTTTGATATATGTGGAAAGCAAAGGATGTGAGAATCACTCACTGTGCAAAAAAAACACGCTTCTACTTCACATAGGTTTTAGTTGACCTCTGGAATTGGGGTAGAGAAGTAAAAAGCTTGATAGAACAGCAAATAAAAATTGTTAACTACTAGAAAGAAAATAGTCAAACTAGGTCATAAGTTTGTCAGATCAGAGAATCAAATCTTTGCAAGGAAAAAGAGACTATCTTTTGATCATATAATACAGAAAGACGACATCACCATCAATAGGAACAAACCAAAAGAAAAAAAACAATTGGTCAGTCATGAACCACGTTCACAAGACAAACACAATCCTCAAGTGATGGGGAGAATATCCAATAGGCCATAAACTTAAAAAAATGACTAGGTTTCCACAATTTAGTAAGCAAGTGATATTATGAAGTAAATTTTCGGAATAGGAAGAGAAACACAGACCAAATTGGGTGTCTTCAAGTCTCTCATAATATATATTGCCAAATTTGTCAATCCCCACAAGCCTGGCCCCTATGTTGTGGATTTTGGTTTGCCTAAATCAATGAAACGCAAAAGTAAATTTCAGGGAAAAAAAAAGTGATGGTAAAGAAAGGCTCATGAACAATAAGAACAGTAATAAAGATTCAACATGCAGAACTAAGAAATATTTGGAAGGATACAGTGGTAGACTTGAGGCAAGGCCAAAACTCAGGTGGAGAATGTAAGGAAAAATTAGAGGGTCAAAGGGAAATTAATTATCAACTTGCACATCAAAATTCCAAAACAAAGTATATAAAACCATCAATGAAATACAATAGGATTGCATTCTGCAACACCAAAAACAGTTTTATTTTGACAGTTGTGGCATCACGCACAAAAAATCTGATTGGTCTCATGCTTGATCTGGTGCAAAAGAGAGCAGGCAAGTGAAAAGATGATATTGCAAATCTAGTTGAAAAATATGATCCAAAGCACAATCTAAACGCAGTAATTGTCCATATCAATCCTTTTTAATCCATTGAAAACCCAAAATTAAATTATGCAAGAGAAGAAAAGAGTTAGATAGGTTCCAAAAGAAATAAGCAATTTGTTTCAAAATTTGGATGCTCCCCTAAAGTATTCAGACAATTCCAAATATGATATGAAGATTCTACAAATATCATATTAAACATTGCATAATTTCAGGGACTTTATACTGACCAATTTCATATAGACACCTTAGGAACCAAAATTAATTTTCAGAAATGTTATAAAGCATAAAAACTGTCATAATATCATCAGGTACAATAGGTCACAAATTCATTAACCCTGATTTTGTCATATCATACAGAGTTCACTACTGCTCGAAAAATATGGATAACTACAAGGTACAATAGATATGAGCTTATAATCCTTCCGCAACAGACAATAGTTTCTATAATTTATCTAAAGAGCAAGCAAGAGAACAGAATTCTTGAAATTGAACAACTATTTTTCAACAAAATGAAAAATTGAAATTGAACAACTATGGAAAGAATCATTATCCAATATTTAATTACAAAACCATAATACTTTAAGATTCCATAACGAGGTCCAACTTACAAAAGATTTCCATCCAGAAGGCACCTCCTGAACAAACAAAACAAAAGGGGAAAAAAATATCAGAAGCCAGGAAATCCCTAAATCATATGTTAAAATTAGATAAATTGATGAAGCTTAAAAACTAGAGGTTATGAACAAACAGACACAATACAGAGAAGAAGAGAACATAGAACATGGCTGATCAATTATAAGAATATAGTTTTACTAGAAATGATTATAGTTTTACTAGAAATGAAAGCCTGCTTAATCTTCATATAAATGGTTTAAAAATTCCTCTCCTATTTCCCTTCTCGTGACAAAAGATGATTTGCGCAAAATATGTTCCCATTTAGGTGATCTTTCAGATGCCAATCCCTTGATTCAATGTTGTATAACTTCCAAATACAAAATTCCCTGCCTCAACAGATATCTTTATTCTCCTAGTAGTCATTCAGATTGAAGAACTAATTGATTTCTACAATGTTTTTCCTTTTTCTTTTCTTCTTACTAGTACTACACTTCAAATCTCAAAACCCAACCAACCCAACCCAGTTTTGAATTAGCATTCTATTTAAAGGAGTTAAATGAAAAGAAAAAAAAAAGCATTAAATCAGGTTAATACAGAATGTCAAGCTAAGAATACAGAAAACCAAATTTCTACCTCATTTTGCTCAATTCCTCAACGCAACATGTAAACTTACAGAAAGTTCATTAATAATGTCCCGAGTCTTTAACTAGAAATTTATCATTGTCATTGTATATTTCCAATTTGATAACCTAGAAACTCATCGTTTAAAAAAACACAGATTTTAGGCAAGCAGAGATTCAATAAGAATAAAATGACGATCTTTGACATACCCATTAAAACAAAAGTAAGAAAGAAAATTGAAAGACAAATTACATATCATTTGGGTTTTATGGTTTGATTGATATGAACAGATTTAAAAGCAGGGGGAGGGAGAGAGAGAGAGACTAACACGTAGCCTTCTTCCTTAACCTCACGAAGAAAGGAACCGAGTCCTTTCTCTCTGATTGCTCTCCATACTCCCTTCGCCACAGATGCCATCTTCTCCTCTCTCTCGGGGTGCGTATCTGCAAAACTTTGATTATCTGGTAGCTCTTCAACCAGAATGAAATGAAAAATTGTCGTTGTCATCCTTGAGGTTTTATCTAATTAGCAACTTCGACATTAGCGTCTAAAAAGAGAAAATTACACGTTATAGCACACTATTTAAGTTTTGCAATTTCAGAATTATTTCTAAGTTTCCAAAAAAAAAATTTTGGACACTTTTGTCTCTCTTTTTAATTCATAAATACTTTTAAGTTCTTTGTTACGGGAACAATCCACTAAAGGGTAAAGTATTGACCAACATGGTAATTTCATACGAGAATAGAGATTGAACTCTATACCTCTTTTAAGGAATAAGAATAGTGAACCACTCACACCAACCATGGTTGGTTATATATGACACAAATCTTCATTAATAATTACATACTATTTCCTTATTAGAACCAAACTCTTCCTACAATTTTGCTATACGTTACTATTGTTTAAAAAGATTAGAACTCTTCCATGACTAGATCTTGTAATTATCAAAATCAACATAATTCTTATTTAATATTATTGCTGAATCCATATTATAAGAAATTCACGTGAATAGTAATTTTTTCTTAATGATTGATTAATAAACTTTTCGAAAATTTAAATTATTTTCAATCACTTTTTAGACATTTTTACAAGAATAAATATTATTATAATATTATAGTACATAGATAATTATTAGTATTACCGAAATGTTTTACCCATATTAACAATAAAATTGACATGGAAGAAAATTACAACATGTATATTAATTAAAATTGTATTTTAAATTGAGATAAAATTAGTATTTACTGATTGGTGAAAAAGAACATATTTTAATTGAAATATCATAACACTTATAATTGTCGGTTGTTGAACCAAGTTTGGTTAACAAAGTTCTTCTAAGTTTTGATAATTTTAACAAAACAATTGAAATGATTATGCTACGCACTTTGCATGTCATCTAAGCATTTTGTACAAAGATCAACGTAAGTTGTACATGGTTCTACGCCCGTTGATCATGTTGAAAGAATTCTGGGTTTTTCTAGAAACATCTAATGTGTGTTATACCACAGTCAAAACACATTCTATCATTGAAGTTCATTCTGAATTGAAAGCATTCAAGACACAACGTACATTGCATGTCATCAAAGCATGTTGTATAAATGGAGATCATTCTGGACTGAAAGTACTCAAAGCTCAACGTATATTATAAGGGGTCAAAGTACGCTGCATCAATAAAATGTCTCATGGACTGAAAGCATATAAGTCACAACGTACTCTGTAAGAAATACAAGGTACGTTGACGAGATCTCAGTTCATGATAAAGAAGTTTTGTGAGACAACGTTGAAGAGAGGATACAAGTCACGTTGATGATTGAAGGAACCACTTTTGAAGAAAAGCGTTAACGTACGCTGTATGGCATCCAACTCACGTAGACAGGAATGACATCAGCGACTGATAAAACAGTTTTAATTCAGTTTCTAAGTCAATTCTTCCTCGGTTACACTTCACGGGAGATATGAAATGTTGTCTTAACACTTCATACTCATATTAAATCTCTTATCTATATTGTTCTTCCTCTTTATCTATATCACTCCTCTTAGATTATATCAATATTAAACCTACCTCTCCACAATAACCCAATGTTGTAGCACTAACCACCTCTAATAAACAAAGCACATCTCTATTAACTACAATCAAACTGAAAATTAGTGAATTTATTAAATTATCTATAATACCCTGTCGTTATGGTTAGATCTTCTGTAGTCTTCCGTCCAATTCCGATAAGATCTTCTATAGAATTTTGATTGAGTTCGCTAGAACCTCATTTGTTTTTGAGTAGATGATTGAATTTTGAAATGTTGATTGGTGTTCGAGCTAATGTTCTGATGATTAAGAATGTTAACGATGATGATTAGCAAGTTTGGGGTGTTAGATTTGCTCCAGGAGTGTTGGAGTTTGTGTTTCAAAGTTGGAGGTATGTTAGAAGTGAGAAATTTCTCATGAAACACATCCACAGGGTCATTTACGTGCGTTGGAGATCAGCTATGCACGTTGATCATCTTCTGGGTTTGAACTATGAGCTGAGGAGGTCGTCAACGCACATTGTGCTCTCTGCTACACACGTTAAATCTTTGTAACACACGTAGATAATGTTCTACGACATAAATGAGCATTTCTGGGCGGTTTTTAAGAGAAACACAATGTTTTGGTGGTTGGGTCTATAACTACCCCCTTCCTCAACCTTCCTTCATCATTTCTGCCTCATTTTCACTCCAAATGGCTCCCAACTCATCTGAAGATCTCTCCCATTGCTCCTCATCCATTCCTTAACATCTTTGGAGGTAATATGGTGCTTCTAATTCGTTCTTTTCGTTCATTTCATGCATTAATCTTAGAATTTCATTTTAGACAAAATTTGAAATGGGTTTTAGAATTTGGATGATTCTGTTGAAATGAATGCTTGGGGTTTTTAGATTATGATTGTTTGAGGTTAGATAAACATAAATATAGCTTGAAATCATGACATTTGATGAGTTATTGTTTGGGTTAGGGTTTGATTCGGGTTTGAGCTTATTAATGATGATTTTGACAAATCAATTGTAGATTTAAGTTCCTGAGGCTGATTAGAGTCAATGTAGGTGATTGGAAATGATTTTCATCGGTTGAATTGAGAGTTGGACGTTTTTGGGTAATTTTTTGCCAAAAGGAGTAAATTTGATATTTTGCATATTCTGGACTAGTTTTGTAATTTTGAGAGTTTATGGACTAATTTGAAATTTTTGAGAGTTTGAGGGCTTATTTGGGAATTTTGACTAGTTGAAGGATTGTTTGGTAATTTGAGAATACTTTGAGAATAAATGGTAATTTTGCAAAAGTTTGGGGACTAAATTATAATTTTACATCGAGGTATGGTCTTTGCCGAGAGTGTTAGATATTCATTTGCCCTAGGATTTTCGTCATCGTGGGTTGGGACGAACATCTGCATTGTAGGCATATTCTGTTATGCCACAGTTACCACGTTTGATGTCTATTGTAATAATTTTGTAATCAGCTCTGTTCCGTTCCCGATGCGACCCGTCATTCACTAATGGACTGCGATTGGATTATTAGCTCAGTGTCTAGGTGAGTGGATGTCAACTTCAGATACATAGACTGTGTGTTCTAAAATTAGATTGTTTTTGATGTGATTGGAATTGGCATGTAATCTGAAATAATTAAAGTATAGAAAATCCTTAAATCTGACGAATGTGAAATCTCTGTTATAGAAACCTGTTTTGCGAAAATAGGTATATTTCTGTAATAAATTTTTTAAGCTGAAATAAAAATATTTTATGATATAAATATTTTGTTTTGAAATAAATAAGAGGATTTTTCGTAGAAAACATTTGTCTGAAAATCAGTATATTTTTGTATAAATATTCTGATCAGTACTTCGAAACATTTTCTATAAACAAATATTTTTTCTGAACGTTTGATGCATTTTGAAGAATAATTTGTCTGTTTTGTGTCACGACCCGAGTCACGCTGGTGACTAGCGTACGAGGCAAACCGTCTATGGAAGCCCAGCTCATCTCGTACAAGCCTCGGAGATACATATATCCTACCCAAAAAGTCATTTATCAAAAACATTTGTTGGACATAAAACGATATATAAGAAAATAGTATAGATATAATACTATCAAAATAAATATAAGTAATATGAATAAAACCATCAAACATTTTATAACAGATACTAAACCATAACCCACTATTCGGTATGAATCAACTAACAAAATACATACTGAGCCCAAAAAAAGGGCACTGACTAAATCTTCGGAGTGCCTCACCAAATGTTGAATGCCAACGATCCGAAATAAACCAAAATCGCCTAAAAAATAGGAGCAAAGGGAATAGACAGAATAGAAAGGGGTAAGAATCCTTAGTGAGGAAACAACACTCCAGATTGCCTCATACATGCCTCACAAAGATAGTTTGAAAACGTTTAAAAAACTTCACATGCAAATGTAGATGTACATATGTATACACACTAGATATAGTATCATAGTTTTGAAAATTAGTTTCGAAATTATTCGCAATCAAGGAAGACAACAGTCAAACAGATTTGCAAATAGTCGGCTCAACAAAGACTTAGTTTCGAAATATAAAATAGTTGAATACTTTCTTTCAAAAATATTTCCTCAAAACATTTACAGAAAATAAATGTTAAAATAATTTTAGGGAAATTCCCAAATCATTTCCAGTAAGAAGTACCAAAAATATTTTCAAAGAGAATTACTTAATCTTTTCAGAGTCAAAATTC
>CAODLS010272278.1:0-11302 GCA_948243855.1 Flueggea neowawraea | reverse complement strand
TTTCAGCCATGTCTCTTTGGCACGAAATCAATACATTGGAGAGTAACAACTCGCGCCCACGAAAGTCTAGTAATGAAGACAATGCGACTACAGCACAAGGGTGTTATTGGAACCTTGACGAATATGAGAATTCTAATTCAGTTGAAGTGGTCAAGAATATTTTGGACCGTTTAGAATCACTGAGGAGTAGGTTGATTACAAGAATGAATAGTAAACCAATTTCACAGGCATTGCCTTTGCGTTCATATGCTGCAAATACAACAGTTGATGTCTGCTCTGTTCAGCCAACAAGTATATTGAACCATGGTGTTGGTACTACGTTTGTGGGTGCTGAGTAGTTCTGCTGGTATTAATCATGACGCGATACCTATCACTTCTATGCCAGTTTTCGGCTTCTGTCAGAACGTCAGTGACATGGATTATAATGTGCAAAATAATGCTAGAAACATTCTTCTTTCTGGTGGTTTTAATCAAGACATTGAAGATAATGTGGGTGGTTGGTTTAACAACTCAAATGTTGCTTGTGATCATGAATTCTTTGATGATCAAGCCTATGAGAATACAGAGTTGAAGAAAAAGGATGAGGATGAGAAGCAGGTTTTCCCAGCATATGATTCTGTGTTGGGTTGGATTAAGAATGAATTGATGAATGACAAGTTCATTGAGCAATGGGTTCAACTTGGAATCACAGTTTCTGGAATTTGGGCATTGATCAGTATGGAAAAGATGAATCTCTTTGGCGCAACTTTGATGCAGACTCCATTGAAAACTCCCCTGCAGTTCCTTTTGAGCTTGAAGATAAACCTATTAGTGATGAATGGTTTAGTCTACTATCTTTTTGAATGAGTGATTCTGACCAATTGGGGCATCTAATGGCTCTCAATTGATTGCTTCGTTTAGGCTAATAACATTTTGGTAGCTAGGTCTTGGTTCTTCATCATTCTAACTCAGCTGATTGTAAAGGTTTAGTTACCTTATTTCCCTTAATACTAACAATATATAATCTGATTTTGTAGAAAACAAAAAAGTCTGATTTTTTTTCCAATAAATCCAGCCTCCATAAGCTTTTATACATATATTGAGCTGGCTGTAAATTCATACTATATAAATGGAAATATTTTGCATTTGAGACATAAACCTGTCCAAATATGAACACATACACCATGGTTTGCAAATTAGATTTGTCAAAAAACTACTAAGGAATTTGCATGGGTGTCAACATGAACCAAACCGAATATAATCGAGCAATGAAGTGGAGGAGAAAGAGGGATTTGAGTTTGGTTAGAGAGAACAATGGTTTTGAGAAGGTGGACTTGGGTTTCCGCTTACAGGAGAGCGGGTTTGAGTATCTGGTTAGAGGAGAGTAGGCTTTTGGGTTGAGATGGTGGAGAGGAATTTTTTCAAATTAATTATGTCGAGTGTAACGATTTAAATTTAAATTTTGACAATAGTCATCTATGATTTACTAATTACTCAAATAACACATTTTTAAATTCAAGTTTGTTCCATATCATTTTTTTAATTCACATTTTAAAAATGCCAAATTCTTTCAAATAAAAGTCAAGTTCTCGTTACATTTTCTCACATATTTTCTCTCTCTTCATTTTCTCTTCCTCTTCTCTCCTCTCACTCTCATGTTCCTCTCTACTCTCACACTTTCTCTCACAAAAAACCCTGAGCATTGAGGGTGTTGTTTGCAGGAAGCTGCTGCTCGCCTCAACGAGGTTAAGAAATCAATTGAGGCGAGACTTGCTTTTTGTCAAAGTAATTTGAATCCCGAAAGGCTTGGTAAGTGAGATGTAATTGTTTTTCGATTAATTTCATGCTAATGATTGAGCATGCATAGATTTGATTTGTTTTTGAAAATTTCGGTCCCAACAAGGAATGACAATCTAAGAGGGGGTGAGTTGGATTTTTAGCAAGTTAAAAATTTTGTTGAAAATATTTTGCAAACTAAAATAAATAACAAAGTTCTTTTAAACTAAAATCAAAGTTGAATGCGGAAGCAATGAAACTAAAGATCGAATCCACACACAACAATAAAAATCAAATATAAATGCAAAGCAAATAAGAGAGAGTAAGGGAAGAAAGCACAAATCCAATTTATAGTGGTTTGGTCATCCTTAACTTACATCCACTCCTCTAGATCTCCTAGAGACTTGCAATCCATTATCTTCCTCACTTCCGGGTAGAGAAAAACCGTTTACAATAACTTATTTTTGCGGGATCAACAAGCGAACCGTTACACCTTGTTTTTGCTGGCTTAACAAGAAAACTGTTACACTAGTTTTTGCTGGCTCAACTAGAAAACCATTACCACTTTTTTAGAGACAAAATAAGAAAACCAAACCACTTGTTTTTAGGACAAAACAAGCAAACCAAACCTCTAGTTTTTGTTGGCTTAACTAGGAAACTGAATGACTAGTTTTTGCAGGCTCAACTAGCAAACTATTATCACTAGTTTTCTAAGACTCACTGCAACCACTCTTGTTTTTCTAAAACACAACAAGGAAATCTATCTACCCTCGATCAAATACTTTGATTGTTACAAATATGTGTTCCCAAAACACAAATTTAAAGCACATCCCAAACCCAAATGTGTTTGAAAGTGAATAGCTCAAATGGGTATAAATGAGGGAAAGAGAGAAATAAAGATAGCAATGTGTAGCCAAGGTTTCTCTAACTTCTTCTGATGTTGGAGATGTCTATTTATAGCCACTTGTAAGAATATAGTTGTTGGAAGCCTCGAAGTAGTCGTTGTGAGAGAATGGAAAATTCTGTTTTAAATGACGTCACTGCGTTTTACGGGCGTTAACGACTTCAACGTGCGTTCTTCAGATATGGTCAGAGATCAAAGTGCGTTGTCGATATCAGGGAGCCTTGTTGAAGTTGCAGTGCTTTTGGTTAGAGAACGTCTTTCATTAGCATGCCTTGACAGTTATTAGTGTGCCTTGATAGATCCTTCAGTGTTTGTTGATGAGTGATATGCGTGCTTTGTTCTCAGTTCCAGAATATGCAATTCACCCACATGTTCATCAGCGTGCCTTGTTCATTCCTTAATGTGCGTCGTCAGATATAATCAAGATTGCATCTTTGATTTCCACATCATCATGTCAGAGAATATTCAAATTCAAATCCCGAGGAGTGTCTCATACTTTTCTTCATTTGAAGCTCCATCTATGTGTGTAGTTCATCTCTAACGTGCGTTGATCAGTTCTTCAAATATTGCACCTTTAATCAACAGTGGGCGTTCTTGATACCATCAACGTTCCTTCAACTTGGTATTTCAAACAAGTTCTGCATACTCCTTTGACAACGTACGTTCTTCATCATTAGTGCGCCTTAATATTGATGATACCAATTCCAGAACATCATAGTATTCACTAACGTACGTTGTTGCTTCATTAGTGCGCGCTATTGACATATAAGACACGTTGATAGTCCATTAGCGTGCATTGTTGCCATTTTGACATTCTTTAACGCGCTTTAATGATCAATAAGTTGCCTTATTGACGAATATCAACAAGTCTGCAATTTTGCACCTTTTTCATGGATGTTTTTCATTCATCATCATCAAAACCAAACTCAACAGTTTTAAACTTTCTTGCTACATGCAGATTGAGCAAAAATTAGACGACTGTAAGTTTCTGAGGAGTAAATATTAGGGATGAGAACGCAAAAGGATATCTTGATTTTGTTGAGCTTGTTTGATTTTGTTGATTTTTGTGACGATGGCGGCAATGGCGGCTAGGGTTTGTCAAATTTTAGCTGCCTGTTTTTGCAGTGTTGATGGTGACAGAGATCAATCTGGTGTTGGTGGCGATAGAAATTTAAAATTGATGTTGCGTACATTTTTTGATGACATTTAAAGACCTCTGAAAACATTTAAATATCTTTCAAAGACCTTTGAAGACCTTCAAAGACATCCTTTAAAGACCATTGCAAATTTTTGAAAATTTTTGTATACCAAATTTATTATCATTAAATTAAATTAATATTTATAAATATTGTGTAAATTGAAATATATATATATATATAAATATAAAATTCAATTTAATTTTAAAAAAATATTGCACAAAAAATTTATTAATCAAATTTCTTATAAAAAAAATTGTGAACTCTCTTTTGAAGATTTTTGGAAACCTTTAAAGACCTTAGATTAAATTAAATTTCTTATAAAAAAAATTGTAAACTCCTTTTCAATAACTTTTTGAAGACCTTCAAAAACCTTTTGGAAAATCAGATTTGTTTTGCAAAAATTCATTTTTTGGGAAAAAATCAATTTCTCGCAAAAATATCTTGATTTGTCGTGAATATGACATTCTTTAAATCATTTTTTCTGGCATTTTGCAAAATTGGTATTTTTGATTTTTTTCCAAAATAGTATTATATTTTGTTATCAAAGTGTGATTTTTCCAATTTTTTCGTGATTAACATCTTCAAGAGTTTAAAGAGGTTAACCTCTCACTCCCTATAGTCCTACACTACACCTCTCTAATAATTAAATTTTTATTATAATCTACCATAAATGCACAATTACTATACCTATTATTAATTTATTTACAATATACAATTTATAATAAATATTCACTTCATATAAATATTTCATACCAGTTAATATGTGGTTAAGAAAATATAGAAAATATATCTTTTAAATTATATTTTAAATTAATTTCAAAAAAAATATTTATTTGATTTTTGAAAATATATTTTTTTATTAAATACCATTTAATAGACACAATTAGGTGCTAAATTATATAAGATCTTTTCAGTAGATTATAATGTATATAACTAAAAAATAGGAAAAACCTAAATGAAAAAAGAATCAAAGAAAAATAATAAACAAAAGAAATAATTGAGAGAGAGAATATGCATATATATATGCCTGTGAACTCCACCTTCTCGATGATTGGGCCAGTATAATTGTCGAGAACTAATGGGAGAGGTTGGTAGAAAAGAGGTCATTGGATGTTATCAATATCTGCTAGTGATGCATTAAGAGAGGAATTGTTTGCGTCATGTACACAAGGGACGTTTTATATGTTTGCATTCAACAATACTTGAGTGTTAAAAATTAAATTTGATTTGATTTGATTTTTATCAACTTGCATGTTTTAAAGAGGGATTTGGTTTTGGTACTTCTGGTCTTATCTAATTTATCTTTTTTGAATGACTTACATCTATTTGAATTTAATCTAATGGTCCATAGAAGATTAACTTTAGGTGTTGCCATGGTTAGATCGAATTTAAACATATTTGGCCAAGAAGGCAATAGCCAATTCCGAGAGAATATTACTTTAGAAGAATTTGGCGAAAACAAATTTTCACGACCCCACATAAGTACACAATTGTCTTTAAGACTAATGAACTTCAAACAACTAAATCTAAAAATACAAATTTGAGTTTCTTAACTAGCCAGATCCTTATAAACTTTTTCATCCATATATATTTATACTATTTATACTATATGGATCTAGATAGCTGCAGTATAACAAATAGTTTGACATATTAGCTTCAACTATCTGCTTAGGTGGGATTTACAATTCCTACCCCTTTAGGTTTGTGATGTCCTTGTTGTCAAGCCTTCTAACCATGATGCCCAAAACTCTTTCATGTGTTTGTCTATGTGGAATTCGCCTATACCCAACCTGTTGATGTAGGAGTTGTCTATACCCAATGCTTTTCTTTCAACTACTAAGATTTGCCCCACCATCGTCATCAATTGAGATTTGTCTCACTACTGTTCAAGTTTCCACGCGAAATGGCTTTGATACCATAATTGTCACGATCTCACATAAGCATGTCACTGTCTTTGAGCGACATCTGATAACCAGTGGGCTTCCAACTATTAACCCTAAAAGTTAAAACTTGTGTTACTTAAGTATTCATTTCCTTATAAACATTTACATCCATATATATTTATACTATGTGAGACTAGATAGTTGTAGTACAACAAGTAGGTTAACTTGCTAATTTCAATTGTCTACTTAGGTGGAATGTTACAATTCTCACCCTTTTAGGTTTGTGATGTCCTTATTTCCAAACCGTCTAATCATGATGTCTATAATCTCTCCCACGTTTTGTCAGTGTAGGATTCATCTATACTCAACATACTAATGTGAGAGTTGCTTACACTTAGTGGCTTCCTCGTAACTGCTACGATTTTCCCCACCGTTGCCATTAATTGAGGTTTGTTCTACCACTATTCAAGTTTGTATGTGGAGTGGCTCTGACATCATAATTGTCACGACCTGACATAAACACACAGTTGTCCTTAAATGACATTTGAAAACTAGTGAACTTCTAACCATTAATCCAAAAGTTTAAGTTTGGATTACTTAAGAAGTCAGGTTCTTATACTTATAAACATTTTCATCCATACATACTTATACGATGTTGGACTAGATAATTATTACACAACAGGTAATTTGACCTGCTAGGTTTAGCTTCCTACTTAGACGGGATGTTACAATTTTTACCCCTTTAGGTTTTCGACATCCTCATTGTCAAGCCTTCCAATTATGATGCCTAGAATCTCTCTCATATTTTGTTGGTGTAGGATTTGTCTATACTCAACTTGCTGATGTGAGATTCGCCTAGACCCAAGGCTTCCTTCTCAATTGCTAAGGTCTGCCCCATAATCGCCATCAATTGAGGTTTGTCCCAACACCATTCAAGTTTGCACGTGAACAACCATACTCTTGTAACATCCATACTCTTCTAACACATAATCATATGATCCATGTACATAACAACATTTACATATTATCACAACCTAGCATATGCAAACAACTGTTATTAAGTAACATCCGACAACTAATGTGCTTCTAACCATAAATCTCAAAAGTTCAAGTGTCGGTTATTTAAGTAAATATGTCCTAATATGTATAAGCCTTTCCATACTTATATGATGTGGGAGTATACAATTGCTGCACAACAAGTAACTTGATCTAGAAGCTTCAACTGCTGGTTTAGGTAGGATGTTACAATTCCCACCCCTTTTGGTTCGGGACATCGTTGTCACCAAGTCTTCTAATTATGATGCGCATAATCACTCCTGTATTTTTATCGGTGCGGGATTCGCTTATACTCAACTTGCTAACGTGGGTTTCGCCTAAACATTGTTCAAGTTTGCACACAAATGACCATACTCCTATAACATCCATACCTTCTAACACATAATCGTATGATCCATAGCATATAACAACATTTACATATTGTCACGACCCTGCATATGCACGCAAATATTGTTAAGCAATATATAGCAACTAATGAGCTTTCAACCACAAAATTCAAAAGTTTAAGTTTTGGTTACTTAAGTAGTCAGATCTTAATATATATAAACATTTTTATCCATATACACTTATATGATGTGTGAATAAACAACTACTGCACAACATGTAACTTTATTAGAAGTTTCAACTGCTTGCTTAGGTGAGATGTTACAATTCTCACCCCTCGTAGATTTGCGACGTCTTCATCAACAAGTCTTCTAATTATGATGCCTAGAATCACTCTTGTGTTTTGTCGACATGAGATTTGCCTATACTTAACCTGCTGATGTGTAATTCGCCTAGACTCGGACCTTCCTCTCAACTCATGAGGTTTGTCCCACCATCGCAATCAATTGAGTTTTGCCCCATTACCATGCAAGTTTTCATATGAAATGGCTCTAATGCCATAACTGTCAAGACCTGACACAAGTACACAGCTGTCCTTGAGTAATATGCAACAACTAATAAGCTTTCAACTACAAAATCCAAAAATTCCAACTTAAGTTACTTAATTAGGTAGATTCTTACACTTATGAGCTCGTTTGGTAAGGACAACATTTAACATTTTGTGTATTTAATATCTTGTTGAAAGACATATTTCCTCCCTACTTTTTATTATGCAATCATTATCAATCATTACAAAAAACTATACAAAATGCCACTCCTTCCAAACAAGCCATAAACATTTCTATTCATATACACATATACGATTTTAGAGTAGATAGTTGTTGCAAGAAAGTAGTTTGACCTATTAGTTTCGATTACTTACTTAGGTAGGATGTTACACTTATACAGAAGATTCACACGTCATTCATAGATAAAACTAGCAAAACTCGTAAATATAAAATGTGTATATATAGTACAAGCTAACTCTGGCAGACAAAAGTACTATGAATGATAAGCCTTGAAAATCTCATACTTAAACCCTATATATACACACACGTGGTAAGGTGAGAGAGAGTAATCATAACATTCCAACCTCCAACAAGAGTTCTATATAAACTTTTGTATTAGCTTATAACAAGAATGTGTTGTGATAAAAGTGTACTATATATTTTGAACAGCGACATCTACCATCCGAATGAAAAGATTCAACATCTGAAAGCCGAGCCAAATATCCAACAACTGGTATCAAAGTTTAGAATAAAGAAAAAGAATTCCAACATTTAGAGATTTATGAATAATTCTCTCAATGCAATATTAGTTTAGATAAACAACAATTGATTCCAAATGCATGCATACAAAATGCACCGCGATATAATTCACAGGTTGTCAGAATATAATATACTTGAATATGGAAGCTGAATGTGTTGAATCAAAGATGGAAACAAAGAGAGAACAATAATATACAAGTGACATATTATCACATACTGTCGCTTAAAACTATTGCTCAGCTATAAAATGTACATTTACACAACTGAGCAACTCCAGCCGATGAACTAATTAGTTGTTGAAAATCACCAATCAAGTAAAACTGTCTTCTATTTTTACCTTCAAACGACTTTCTAATTTTATTCACCTACAGCATGTTCAATAACTCAAGCCCTTCACGGAACCTCTGTTCTTTGAGGTTCGTACAAACTGAAAACAGAAATACAAAAATGTTCAAAAATAGCATATATAAACAATGGCCAAATCCTACCATGAACGCTTAGGCTCATCCTCAACGTAAATCTTAGTGTGAAGAGTGTACACAAGTATCCTGAAAAAGTAGCGGAAGAAGAAAAATTAATAAACAAAACAAATAACAGCAATATAAAAACATTCTTGAAATATATACCTTTCATTTTAAACAATAGAACTAAAGCTTTCTATAGGATCAGATTCTTCGAGCATCGAGGCAGCTTGGAAACAGTCTGCGGCATCAGCTGTTCGGCCGTCATCCTTATGAAACATTCCTAAGTAGTACCAAGCCATACGGTTTGTGGGTTCTATCCTCAATGCATCTGAAAGTAAGCTTCTTGCAACAGGCAATGAATTAGCGCCCCTCTTTGATAACAGGCCACCAATTAATATCTTGCAAGGCACAAAAGATGGCTCTACTACAAGAGCATTGATGTAAGAAAAAATTGCATCTTGCACTTGTCCACGCCCTTGGCACATAACGCCTGAGTGAATCACATGAGAAAAAAACAGGCTTTTCTTTATGAAGAATGCAGAAGTTGATTTCATTTTATAAAAGGTGAGAAATCAAAAACAGGAAACAATCATTTGATCTACTTGCAATATGAGCCTGCAGTAAGAATCCATAAATCAAATAGACCTGTATCAAGTAATGCTATAACAAGGATTGCATGAGTTATAATTAATAAAGCAAGAGCATATTCATGTATTTTCCATGAATTAATACCTCACCAAAAAAATCTAACTATATGGCTCATAATAAATTGAAGTATCCATCTGCGTTTCAAAACTATGTTAGCAATTTGTATTCCTCCAACAATTTAGCCACTACTTACCATAATTTCATTTCTTATTAGCACACTCCTCGACAAAGATGATAAAACCACAAATATTGAACCTATATGGATTAAAATGATGAACAAGGGCTAAAATTTTGCACTCAACAATAAATTCCATAGAATTGGAATTTGCTTATTGGACACAAGAAAAGGCTACAGAAACTCCTTTTCCGTAAAACAACAGAAAGTTCAGCACTAGGTTATGCTGCTCTCTGCAAAAGCAGTGAAAAAAACAGATATCCTAGAAATCCTAGAGAAAATCTCTCCTGTTTAAGGCTCCTGTGGTAAATTAGAAGATTTACTAGGGAAAAAAAATAAAGTGCTAAACTGTTTCAATATCTAGTATTTGTAATAACAAGGCCACAGTAAAGGCTAGAAGCTGACTAACAAATGCCATAATCTGTCTTTCGATGGAAGGTCAGATAACACCACTGGCTTCTAGCATTTGATGTTTTCTTGATGAGAAAAATGGCAGGATCGTCAAGTAATTTAGTGTGAGATGGAAAAAAATGCAAGACATCTCCCAAAGACGAATTCTCCTTGCTTAAACGGTATCACGAGTTCAAGACAAAATTTTGACTAGCACAATAAGATACATTATTTGGTTTCTCCAGAACATGCAACGGGTAATCGTGTGACCTCTCAACCAAGATACTACCAATTGGTCGCCCAAATCAAAAGCAAAGCTCCACTAAAACAGGTTTCTGTTTTTAGGTTATCCAAAGCAATGAAATCAGAATTAACTGCGGAAGACAATTCAACTCCAAACATGATAACAGCACGTTACTAAAACAAGCTTTCTTTATAGTTTATCAGTTTGAAAAAAAATTGTCCAATTTGGAAGAACACTCAGAGAAAGGCTAAAAATTTCCCTTGTAGCAAATGAAGTTTCAGTTCTTACCTTCTGTGTGAAGCACTTCAGCAGAGTACTGTTTCAACTCTCTGGCCTTTCCTAGGCATACCTCGACATCTTTCCAATGCAATAGCCTAGAGTACAAATCAGCTAGGCCATGCCAAACTTCAAATTCATTTACTTTACAATCTTCAACCTACAAATAAAGAAAGGATAACAATCAATAGGAAGATTTTGAAACACGATCTCTAGTTGTAACCACTTGACACATTCCAGTTAGTTAAATTTCTTCTAAGAAAACTGGAGATACGGACATGATTTGTGCAAGGTAATCATATCAATTTATCAAATGTGATTGAAATTGTAAAGTAAATAATGACCACAATCTTTAAGGAAACAGGGACATCTTTTCCTTTTCTAACAACAAACAAGCACATTAAAAGAAAGCGTAATCTTACTGGAGAAATGCTTCTGAAAGGCCCAAAAGATTTCCTTTGAGCCTGCACTAATGCAAGAAGGTAGCGGTAAGTTTCAATGGCATCCATGGGTAATAACTGCGACATCTTCAGCTTTGCCTTCAACCTGAGCAATGGTCCTTGTTCCCATTTTGCAGTCTCGTCCAAAGCAGCATCAGTGACCACCTCAGCCTCTGAGAATCGTTGTTGAGCAGATAAAATCAGAGCAAGAAGTCTCCAACCTCTCAGTAAGGACCC
>CAODLS010272142.1:0-20303 GCA_948243855.1 Flueggea neowawraea | reverse complement strand
ATTTATGTTGCTTTAATGGATGATTATTGTTATGGGTTTTGTGCTTTTAATGTTATATCTATTGTTTTGATGCTTTAATTGTTAAATCTATTATTGGTGATGATTGTATGACTTGTTATTGATTGAATGATGTTGAGATTCACGACCTCAATGTTGTTTTTGACACACCTAAGTGATGAATTGAGATATGAAGTTTGGGTTAGGTCACAAGCATAGAACTTGTATGGTTTTAGGATAGAAATATACATATGCCTACAAGGTGTTCGATGGAATTCCTCAATGATCCTAATGGACCTAGTTTGACTAGGTGAGGCTGAAAGGACCCACCTAAGGAGTGTAGGCACTACTTAAGTGACCTTGAGAGAGGCCTTGGGTGATATTTGTGAAGAGAACACTCACACCCAATGTGTTAACACCCAATTTCATTCGTTATTGCAACTAAATCCTTGGTTTTATCTCGAAGCCCTAACATTTTCTAATTATTGAGTACTTGCATTTTGTTTATTTGCTTGCTTTAATTTCAAAACCCTAAAAACAAATCATTTGATGCCTTTATTTTCTTTTCTCTTTTTAATTGACCATAATTAGACATGTTCCCTTGGGTTCTATATACTTGGAATACTTCTAAGTAAAACTACATCAATTCTAGTATGCTTGCTAGAGCTCAATTATAAGTCGAAGAAGTCGGGTGGGGGTATATATAGAACCCTGCCCAAAACGACACCGTTTTACACACTGGGTGCACATGTCACTGGAGTGACATACCATCTCACTCAAATGACACACCCTTTACTTGAGTAACACATTCCCAGGTGTTCATCATGTTCATATCAAAACAAGGCTTACTCGAGTAACACATACCTCATATCACTCGAGTAAGGCCGAATGGTTTACTCGAGTAATCCATGATTAATGTCACTTGAGTAACACACAAAAGCTTACTCGAGTAACACCTCTCCACACCATAAGTCACCCACTAGTCACTCCAATCGATCAAGATCGACTCGGGGCAGAACCAAAAGCTATAGAGAGCTATATCAGAATCCGACATGGTATTACATACTCTCCCTTCAAAAGAAATTTGTCCTCGAATTTTCAGATAGCCAAATCAATGCTAGGATTGAACCTAGATCTCCAAATCAACTGATAGATCATAGAACACCGATCTACGAATCTAAGACAATTCTAACCCACTCGAACTCAGGTATGCAGAAAAATGATACCAGAATATACAGAGACAGATGTAGAGACTAATACAAATACATAAATGCTATACATGGACAGAGACAGAATGGAATGCACAGACAGACAGAAAGGTACCAACCTAAGGGTTTGCAGAATCAAACAACTGTGAATATCTACGCCGCATCTCATCTCGGCCTCCCAAATGGCCTCCTCAACAGAATGGTGCCTCCAAATCACCTTCATTGAAGCTATCTCCTTATTCCTGAGTCTCTTGATCTGATGGTCAACGATCCTCAATGGAACCTCGCCATACAATAGATCGGGTTTAACCTCAACCGACTACAGTGCCAGAACATGTGACGAATTAGAAATATACTTCCTCATAAGGGATATATGGAACACCGGGTGAACAGAGACGAACTGAGGCGGTAGTGCCAACTCATATGCCACAGCTCCAACGTTGTCGATGATCTCAAAAGGACCAATGTATCTCGAGCTCAACTTTTTCTTCTTTCCAAATCTCATCACACTCTTCATCGACGATACTTTGAGAAATACATGGTCTCCAACTGCAAACTCTAAATGTTTACCCTTCGAATTAGTGTAACTCTTTTGACGACTGTGAGCAGTCTGGATCCTCTACTGGATCAGACTGACTTTCTCAGTAGTCTCCAAAATAAGATCCGACCCCAATGACTCTCTTTCCTGGCCTCGGCCCAACATAGTGGAGATCTACAGTTCCTGCCATACAATGCCTCATATGGTGCCATCCCGATACTTGAATGGTATGAGTTGTTGTATGCAAACTCTACCAGAGGCAAATGGGAATCCTAACTCCCTGTAAAATCTACAGCACATGCTCTCAACATATCCTCCAATGTTTGAATTATGCACTCTGACTGACCATCAGTATGCGGATGAAAAGTTGTACTGAAATCCAATCGAGTACCCAACTCTTCCTGCAGTTTACATCAAAATTGCGATGTGAACTGAGGTTCTCTATCTGACACTATAGAGACTGGCACATCATACAGACATACAATTCTGTCAATATATAACTTCACTAAGTGTGCCGCTCCATATGTCGTCTTGACAGGGAGAAAATATGATGACTTTGTCAAACGATCAACAATCACCCAAATGGAGTCATACCCAGTAGACGTCCTTGGTAGCCCCGCTACAAAATTTATCATGATGCGATCCCATTTCCACTTCAGAAGTGGCATTTGCTGCAACAATCCAGAAGATCACTTTTCCATGTTGCATCAACACACCACCTAGGTCAACCCTCGATGCATCGCAATACACCGCAAAGCCTCCAGAATTTGATGGTCAAACACTTCTTCAGCTTCTAAAAACTATCCTCACATCTATCAAACCAGACAAATTTGACTCCCTTTTGCGTCAACCAAGTCATAGGAGCTACAATCCTTGAGAAATCTTGGATAAACCTCCTGTAGTACCCCAGCCAAGCCAAGGAAACTCCAAATCTTCGTAGCTTGCTTAGGCCTTTCACAATGGAGTACAACCTCCACTTTCTTGGGATCTACCACAATACCTTATCTCGACACACATGCTAGAGAAATGCTACCTGCTCGAGCCAAAACTTGCACTTCGAGAACTTAGCGTATAGCTGATGTTCTCGCAAAGCCTGCAACACTGACCTCAGATGGTCCTCATGCTCCTCCCTACTCCTCGAGTAGATCAATATGTCATCGATGAAGACAATGACAAAACGATCTAGGTATGATCTAAACACCCTATTAATCAAATCCATAAATACTGCGAGAGCATTTGTTAGACCAAATGACATCACTAAAAATTCATAGTGGCCATATCTAGTTCGAAACGCAGTCTTAGGAATGTCCTTACCTCGAATCCTCAACAGGTGATATCTCGACCTTAAGTCGATCTTGGAAAACCACTGAGCATCCTGCAGCTGGTCAAACAGATCATCTATCCTCGAAAGTGAATATCGATTCTTCACTGTCACCTTGTTCAACTGACGGTAGTCGATGCACATGTGAAGACTTCCATCCTTCTTCTTTACAAACAAGATCGGTGCATCCCAAGGTGAAACGCTCGGTTTCTCTCAGCTAAGTCTCCAACTTTTTAAGCTCTGTTGGTGCCATCTGATACAGTGGGATTGATATCGGATTGGTACCAGGTTGTACCTCTATGGTAAACTCAATCTCTCACTGAGGCGAACTCTAGAAATACATCAAAAAACTCTTGAACCACCGGTACATCTCTCACTCTCAACTCTGACTCCTCAGGCTCAATGAGCACAAAAGCCAAGTATGCCTCACATCCTCAGCAGATCATCCTCTCAGCTCTCACAGCTGACACATAACTCCGCAGAACATTGTCTCGCTCACCCTGGTAGCAAAATTCAACCTGACCAGGCGGTCAAAAACACACTATCTTGGCAAAGCAATCCAAATTAGCATACCAATCAGAGAGCCAATCCATACCCAAGATGACATTAAACTCCCCTACATCCAATAGGATGAGGTCAGCTACTAAATCATGCCCACCAAAAGAGATCATACACTCTTGAACCCTAGAATCTGTCATCATCCTACTACCCAGAGGGGATGAAACCTCTAACAACTTGTCCAGCGGACGCAACACTAACCCAGCATGCTCAACAAAATATGGAGTAATGAATGAATTAGATGCACTCATGCCAAAAAAAAATACATATGCTGAAGTACCAAAAATAGAGAGCGTACCAGTAACTGCATCATTAGAGGTCTACGCCTCCTGATGGGTGAGATGATAAACTCGTGATTGCCCTCCTACATGAGCACTACTCTGAGCTGTCTGACCATGACCACTGCTCTGGCTAGCTGAATGTGACTCATGGAACCTCTACCAGCTCCTCTACCAGCACTGGTACTAACTGTACTTGAACCTCCTATTACAGACTGACCAGCCTATGCCCCTGTACCAAGCTTCATCGGACACTCTGCTATCTTATGTCTTGGCTGTCTATAGTGGAGACAATTTCTCGTTGCCATGTTGCATACCTAGGATGTCGCTTTTTACATATTACACACTGCGAAATCAAGCTCCCTAAGCTCTGTCCTCCACTCTGCCCAGCTGGATGCGGCATACTGAGACTCTAAGTGCTCTGACTGGGCCCTTGCCCTCAAAATGAATGTCGGTGCTTCTGACTCGACTGAGCTCTCTGACTTTGGCTCTGTTGGCATCCAGAAGTACCATCGATCTTTGCCCTCTTAGGCTCCTTCATATGCCTCTTGTCTATATACTTCATCTATCTAGTAGCCTCTGTAATATGCCTGATGATATATAGCTCTCGGGTCGCCACTATCCTGCCAATAGTGGGACACAACCCCTCTAGAAACTTCCTAGCCAATACCTCCTCTCCCTGACTCGCTGGAGGTGCATACCTACTCAAGTCCTTAAACTTCTCCTCATACTCCTTCACTGACATACCAGCCCCCTGATGAAAATCATTGAACTCATTCGCCCTCCTATCCCGGATACTACGAGGAAGAATAGACGAAACAAGCTCCTCCTTAAATCGAGCACAACTGAAACCCTCTCGAGCCTCAAGGATCCTCTACCATCTCGCCGCCCAACCAGTCAGAAGGAACGTAATGAGTTTGACCCTGTTGGCATCATTAGTAATTCCTCTAGCCTCAAAACAATGCTCCACCTCGAGGAAGAAATCATACAGATCCTCTCCCATCCCACCTGAAAATTTGGGTGGCTTGAGCTTTATGAATCTATCCAACATATCCTGCTATCTGCCCCATGGTGCAACCATTGGAGCAACTATCGCAACCTCCTCCTGCCGAGGCTATTGAACAAGTGGCACCTCAGGTTGAACTATTGTTGCTCTTTTTGGCTAAACTGGCTGAACTCCAGCCGTCTGACCTAGCTGAACTCAATTCATCTACTGAATCATCTCCAACTGAGTGGTAAGAAGCTATTAAAGCTAAAGCTGTTGTTGAGTTACAGGCGCTGCAACCTCTGGTGTACTATGTGAATCATGCGAATCCACTACAGACTGAGCAGTGGCCTCATCAGGCACTCGCCCAGGTCGACCACGACGATCCATCGCTACAGATAATAGACAAATATGCATGTATGCAGATGTCAGAATGCAAATGATTGTTATAGTACCGTATCGGAGATCAAGGGATATACAGAGGCAAATCAACTGACTATATCAAAGATATCTATGTTCCATACCAACCCAAATAATACAAAACTTGGCTCTGATACCTATGTTACAATGCAAGTGATGTGATTTATGTGCATAAGCTGTAAAATCTCGTGTACTTGAGATTTTATCTAAAGTACGTGAGATATTGTAGCCTCCTGTACGTGAGATTTTATCTAAAGTACGTGAGATATTATAGCCTTCTGTACGTGAGATTTTATCTAAAGTCCGTGAGTTGGGTTTCTATGATGACTCACGTACGTGAGTTTTTGGGTGACGTGCGTGAGGTTGGGTCTGATGCTTCTGGATGTGATTTTTGACCCCGTTAACGTACATGACTTTGCTTATAACGTACGTGAGGTCCTCCTAACGTACTTTAACATTTGATTTATGTACGTAAACTTTCATTTTCTATATAAACCCAAACCCTTTTACAGTTTTGTCATTTTTGTTTCTGAAACTCGCTCAAATTGCTCTCAACCATCCAAAAATCTCTCATTATTCCTCAGTCATTCCACAACATCTCTGGAGTAAGATCATGCTTCTAATGACTTATTTTTATCCATTTCAAGTATTTAATCTTATAATCTTCTTTTAGGCCGTATTGGCTTAGGGTTTCAGATTTGAGTGATTCTATTCAAATGAATATTATAGGTTATTAGATTATAATTGTTTGAGGTTATATAAACACGATTCAAGTTTTGAATCAAAGGATTTGATGAGTTTTTGCTTGGGCTAGGGTTAGATTCGGTTTTGGCCGAATTGATGATGATTTTGAGTTGTTTTTTAGAAACAAATTGTAGATTTGAGTTCCTGAGGTTGAGTAGGAACAATGTGGGTGATTGAAATTGATTTCTATTGGTTGAATCGAAAGAAGGACTTTTTGGGTAATTTTCCATATAGGGACCAAACTTGATATTGTACATGTTGAGGTCTAAAATGCAATTTTAGACTATTTGAAGGTTTGATATGATAATAGAGATACACGAGGGTCTGTTTGGTAAATTTTGAATATGTTGAGGACTGAATATTAATTTTCCAAAGTTTGGAGACCAAAGTGTAATTTTACACTGAGGTGTAATATTCGATTTCTTATGCTAGGCTTTGGCTCGAAAAGGATTTTAGGCTCTGTCCGAGCGTTTGGATTGCATATGCATTTAGACGCATTACGGTACAACCACAATACCATATTCCGATTTGTTATTGATATGTCTATTCCAGTTTGCTTGGTTTCCGAATAGACCAGTCATTCACTGGTGGACCGCGATTTGGATTATTTTCTCCTCGTCCAGGAGAGTATGGTAGCCACTTCAGACGCATAGGTGTGTCCTTTGAACTTTATATATGTTTTTGTTGTGCTACTACCATAACATGTAATTTGGAATAACTAAATGATAGGAAATCCTAATAATCTAATTTAAGTGATAACCTTTGTTTCAGAAATCAACTTTTGGAAATGGTTTTGGTTTCTGAAATAAATATTAAGTTTTGGGTATTTATTATGAATTCTAAAATAAATACTCTGATTGGATTTTAAGAATATTTTCTAGTATAAATATTTTGTTTATGAGATTAGTATAACTTTTTTTATGCTAAATATACTGTTTTTGAGAAATAAAGGTATTTCGTAATAAATGTTCAATATGTTTTTGGGTACTGTTGTTTGTATATTTCTAAATAGAAATATTTAATTATGTTTTTGGACAAAACGTTTTGATTTGGGACACCCAGCTATGAAGTAGCGTATTTTGATACATTGATGTTGTATCATTTGCCTACGTGGCTAATACTTTGTGGCTAAGTGGCTTACATGTGCCTAAGTGGCTATACAATGATGCCTAAGTGGCTGATATTAAGTCCTGATGACTCCACCTATTGTTATTGGTCCCATAAAGCTTTTGATAATATTCTCTACCAACATTTGGAAAACAAATATGTTTTTAGTAAATATTTTCGAAAGGCAATATTATGGTTATTGATGAGTCTGGATGACTCTACTACTTTGTTTTCATCCCGTCGAGTTTTTGATATCTTGAATCTATTTTAAAAATCGGGTTCAGGACCCTTTGGATTTTAATACTACTCTTTGAAAATATTTTTGGAAGAAATATGATTTCAGTGAATATTTTGAAGTGGAAATATTATAGATATTTTATACTCTGGAAAATTTACATGTTTTATTCGATTTATTTTTCTTATTAATAATTTGGTGATTTTCCTTTGTCTTCTATCATTACAAGAAAAAGACGTTTTTGCGACGAATTTTTTGTCGCAATTTGCAACCATTCGGTCGCCAGCTTTTGTTGACTTTTTTGCAACCAAATCGTCGCAAAACTTTTGCGACAAAAAAAATTCGTCACAAAAGTTGGCAAGTTGCTTCCTGCAACTTTTTGCGACTTTTGTTCGTCGCAAAAACATTGCGACTAATCGATAGTTCGTCGCAAAAAGTGCGACAAAAAACTTTCGTCACGAAAGAGGTGCGACAAAAAGACCATTAGTCGCTAATTTAGCGTCCATTTCGTCGCAAATCCAAAAAAACATCCATCTTCATTAATATAACAAATCAATTGTTTGTAATGTTATAATTCTAAAAATTTCACCCAATTTTCGAAAAATGATCAATTGTTTTCCATTCGGCAATACAATCATGTGTGAATTAAGTTGTTTGTCTAATGGAATGCATTATAAAATAGCATTTACTTTTTTTTTTTTACGATAAAAGGGGAGGTGGGTCGGCCTGTAGGTAGCGTACCCCTGCTGGGCGTGACCATACAAGCTTAATCCATTCCAGCTATGGAATGTTCCTAGAGTCATAGCTGACACCCGACAGTAGATTTGAGTCCGTGCACATGCGTAGTCACCATATCACCTCATCGAGGACGAACAGTCAATGCCTGAACAACCCAGTACTAGTGCAACACAGGTCCAATAGGCAATCGGGGCTACCTAGAATTACGCCACTTCCCCTAAAGTTCGAACCCGCACAGCGTACCAAGGTTAGCATCCCCTTAACCGTTCGGCTACCCCTCGAGGGGTAAATGGCATGTACTTATGTTCATTACAGCAAAATACATATTAATCACTAATTTGGTCATTTCACTAAATATTTCATTTATTTTTTCTATTTTTATTTCATGATTTAATAATATTAAAAAAATAAATACAAAAAATTTCTTAATTATTTTGATCATTTTATTGAAATTCGATTGTGACGAATTGGTCCCAATTAGAAATTTTAGCTATCAATTCGTTGCAATGATTAATTTTTTTGGCGGAGTTTTCTAATTTTCATGAAACTTTGGGCGGGTTTCTCAGGCTAAGTTAGGACTTTAGCTCCACCTTCCTAAATTCTGAATAATCTTTTCCCTCAGGCTTCTCTATACTCTCAATCCCTCTAACTCGTCTATCTCTTCCTCGCGCCGCTCCCTGGCCGTCGCTCTCTCCGTTCCTCGTGCCGCTCCGTCACCGTCGCTCTCTCTCTCTATTAAACGTTCCTCTTCCTACTCGTTTTGTTAGTCTTTTACGGCCCACAACGAAGGTTCACTTCCTCCAAGCTTTTCAGCTCCGCCGTAATGTGTCGTCTTTGGCTGTTGGAGGTAAGCCTATCAAATGACAATGATGAGTGCGATTGCAATAGCGAGGTGCTTTTTGATTGTTCTTTGTTTTTCTTAATTGGCTCTGTTTTGGTTTAAAAAGTACTGGATAATGTGAAGAAAGTTTTTACATTGTTGCAGGAGATTGATTTGATAATGCAGGAGGGTGTTGAAGCTGCAGTAGATGAAGAGCCAGTAAAGCCAGGTCCTTCACGCAGTGCATCCTAGAGAAGCAGAGCTTCAGAGGTTCACAATTTGTCTGAAAAGGTGACAACTTTTCACCTTAATTCTATGGTGGATCGTTGTTGTTGGTTTATTCATCCGCTTTCATGGCATCTTTTCAATTCTCCTTTTTTTCTTTTTATTGTCAATTGAATTTATTGGGTAGCAGAGGAGGATGAGTAGGATTAATGAGCAAATGAAAGCATTGCAAAATCTTATCCCAAATTCTAACAAGGTATGTTTTTTTCCTCAATCAAGAAAAAAGGGTTGTTTTGGCTATTCAATAAAGTTACTTGATCCTTTTTGTCCATGGCAGACCGATAAGGCTTCAATGCTTGATGAGGATATTGAATACCTCAAGCAGCTATAGTTGAAAGAACAGGTATTTCACCATCTTCTGATTGAGTTGTGTGATTTAAGAAATTTGAAGTCAGCATTTAAGGGTAAAAGCTTTAGCAATGGTTATCTGCTCTTTCATCGTCATGACATCTTTTCTTTCATGCTGCATATTGCGTACTTATACCTCCCACCAGGATATAGTTGATTGTCATAGAGATTGAATAGAAAAGAGTGTTTTCGGAATCTTTAATGTGATATAATAATATTGGTTGAGTGCCACAAGTTTTCTGGAATGCTTGGAGGAAGTGAGCTTTTGGAATCCTCATTGTTAGGATGGTGTGTTGACATTTCAATTTGAATGCCGATATGATAGTCTGTTGAGATATGATGGTTGGTTCTTCCTGATTTTGTAGTAGATTTGTAGCTTTTTTGTTTAAGCTTATCTTGTTGGCATTGATAGTATTCGCAATGAATGTTACAGATGTTGGTATTTCAATATTGAGAAGGTTTCTGCTCCCAAATTTACTTGGTTGCTGAAAAATCTAAAAAGACAAAAACTTCATATGAAGACACAAGCCTGCTGAAGGGAAGGCATCAAAACTTGCAAAGAGGTTAACAGTTGTTCAATCTTCTTTTGCTTAAACTTGGGCCTTTAATTAGTATAATATTTCATTTGATTATGAAGAGTGTGTTTATATCGTGTTTATAATCATACGTGAACAACTGTTTTAATTCCAGGTAATTGCTTGTCTTGATGTCAGAACAAATGATAAAGGAGACCCTGTTGTCACCAAAGGTGATCAATATGATGTAAGAGAACATACAGAATAGAAAGAGGCATGACATAGTCAACGTTACTTCTTGTTTTATGGTAGATCAGTCATAGTTTTAACATTTTAATTTTCAATTTCCTCATATAATAATTGACTGTTCAAGCCATTCTTGTATTTAATCATAACACTTCTTTATTCAGGTACTATTCTAGCTTGGAAGTTGCTTCACAATATTCAGTTACTATTCTAGCTTGGAAATTGCAAAATGTTGTGATGAATTTATAGTACTTAAGTGTATTACTATTTATGGAATTTATTGTGAATTAGGTAATTTCGTTCCCTAATTCTTTTTATCTAAATTCCTTGTATAAAATAAATTCAATATGCATACATATTTATTAATTATTTTTTTGATAGGCTCGAGCCTAGTTGGGAGATGTTGAGGAAGATGAAGCCGGCTATTAAGTGGTACCATAATATCTTTTATACTATTCAAAAATACGAGTTTATAGCACAAAAGCATTACAAGTCGATATCGAAGTATGACAAGTAGACTAATTAGATAGGTTTATATAGTTATTGTATTTTCGAGTTCATAAATATTAATTAATTTTAATGTATTTTAACTTTTAATATTAAATACATTTTTGAATTAATTCGAATGTTAAATATTATCATTTTTATTAAACAATTTAATAATTTAAAATAATAATAAATCCAAAAAATATATAAAATTAAAAACAAATACAAAATTCCTATTTGCTACGAAATAGTCGCAATAGGAATTTTGTGCGACCATTTGGTCGTAAAAATTTAGCGATTGCTTGGTTGCGGAATTGTCGACCAAATGGTCGCAACATGGCCGGTTGACTCCAACGTACGTTTTAAGATGAATATTCATTTTGTCGCAAAATTTACGACGAAATTCGTTGCAAATTTTTTTTTGCGATGACGTTTTTCCGACATAATTTTCCGACCAAATTTTGTCGCAACAGTGTTTTTGCGATGAAAACCTCTTTTTTGCGACCAATTTTTTTTGTCAAAAAATTGACTTTTTCTTTTAGTGTATGTTGGCAAAGAGTTCCAAAGATGAATTTCTGAACTATTATGATTATATATATACGAGTGTATATATATTGGTATATGAGTATATACATTCATGTGATAGTTTTTGAAAACCTTTTCAAAATTGTTTTTTGAGGGGCCGGAAGATGCTCTGAAGTGTTTATCCACTCACTAGGGTTCTTGCCCTTTTCTTTTCTTGTTTATTTTTATCCTATGTTTCAGGTCATTCTTTCTGGCACCCAATTACCCAGTGAGGTGCCTTTGTCAACAGTTACCCTATTGTTAGGGCCGAGTTTTGTTATGTTAGATGCTCCACACCAGGTAGTGGGTTATGACTTTGTATCTGATTATATTTTTGTTAGTAATTTACTTATAATTACTATTGAGGAAGTTACACCCCATGTTTTCTTTTGTCATTTTGATTTCACAAATACAAGAAGGAGGAATTATATATGTTGTTATGGAACATTTTAATTTACATTTCACAAATACAACAATTTATATTTAGATTCTCTCTCCTCAACCGCCTCTCAACCGACTTTCTCTCTCTTCTCTCTTTTCTCTGATTCATGCATTTTTCTTCATCTCTGCCTCCTTCTCCTCTCTCGTTTCTCCCCTCTCCTCTGTTAAAATCCTAGAACCACACAAAGAAAAGTCTCGGTGATTGTGGCTCATATGTTAACAGATGGAACTATGGCGAGATACCATGTAAGGATAGGTAGATCTCTCTGTCAGCCTTTTTTGTGATTTTAATTTCAAGTAAATGCTTTTGTTGAGAGGTCATTGGTGCGTTTATGAGTTCAATAAAGTTTTCCAAATATTGTACATGAGAATTGATCTGCTTTGTTATTAAAGAAACATTCTTTGAGATGAATTTGGAGTTTTTGGCCTTCTGGCTTGGTATGCAATTTTGTTATTGGAAGGTTTCTGCTTGAAGAATATTGTTTTGGATTATTTGTGGGGCTTTGGGTAGTTAGATTTTCATTGGCTGTCATGACGAGAGATAATGCTGACAATGTTTTTTTGTAGTTGTTTGTTTTGAATTTTTTTGGAGAATCCTAGGTGGAGATAGTGTTTGGTGTCAGAAATGTATGAAAGAGCACATGAAAATAAAGGAATTGTTTAGGATTTGAAACTAGTTAATGAAGGGAGAAGAAAATATATAAGTGGAAATTTATGCGAATCATGTAGTGGGGTGGTGTTCAGTTCACAAGAAACAAACAGTACCAGGACAGAAAGGTCAGTGGAAACTCTAGAGAACCCAGTGGTGTTAGTGAAGATATGAAGGCACTGGATGTACATATCGATGAATTGAGGCCAACTCATGTAGTCATAAATCTGCGAAAATTCAGTTGACAAGGAAATGGTGAGCCATCAAGTCATGTTGTGCAGGCTCGTGAGAATTTAAGTAATTGTACTCCGGTTGTACTCAATTTCTGTAGATATTTTGTTGGTGTAATCTAAATGTACTCTATACTTGACAACTGTAGAATCAGTCCCTCATTTATTTTCAGTTTTTCATTTTGTACTTCATTTGTACTATTGTTGTACTCACTTTTTCGTAGAGATTTTGTTGGTGTACTCTAAATGTATTTATACTTGACAATTATAGAATCAATCATTTATTCTCAGTTTTTTATTATGTACTCCATTTGTACTCTTGTTGTACTCATTTTTTTGTAGAGATTTTGTTGGTCTAACTAGTAAGTGTTAAATAACTTGATTCATTTGGTTTCATTTTATTATTGTACTCAGTTCTATATTCATGTTGTTCTCCCATTGCACTCTGTTTTTAGTCAAATTGTACTCCATACGTACTCGGTTTTTTATTTTATCTTTGGTCTCTATTTGTTCTTATTTTTGTTGTTTGTACTCTGGTTGTACTCAGTGTTGTTTTACTAGTTTGTACTCTGGTTGTATTCGCTTCATTGACTTGAAGAGTGTGGTCAAAGCGCGGTCAACAGTTAACTGTTGTATTTTTGAATATTTTATTCTGTTTTTCCATTTTTTGTAAACTTTTCAAATGTTGTTGTATTTGTGAAATGATTTTTGTTTTCTTGTCTATTTCTGCAAATCACCCATTACTATTCGATATTTCCAAATTATAATTTGTGTTTTGCTATTTAGAAAATATTATTTTCTAAAACTTATTATTGTTAAAATGTTTTAATATGATTAAAAAGCCGGCAAATAATCAAAATTTGGTATATGTTTCTAACATTTGAGGCTTGTGCGAGATAGGCTGGGCTTTCACAGACGGTTCGCCTCGTACGCCGGTCATGGTTCGGGAATGGGTCGTGACATAATCGATTTATACCAACGTGATAGATGATTTATGGAAGAAAAAAATTGCTTAATTTAAACACGTACCAAAAGAGTTGAGGACGAGGATAATAGTTGAAAATAGATGAGAAGAATGTGTGTTGCATGTTATCGAGTAAGAGAAGTTATTGCGTGCTTTTAATTTTTATCATTACTGACTTTTACCCTAAAAGGACTAGGATAACGGTTATCCAAAAAAAGTGCAGAAAGATTATTCTCCTAATAATTAAAGAATGTTACCAAACATCAATTAAAAGAAGTTAAATATTATTGGTGTAATTTTTATCCCGTATAACCCCATACCAAACGTATTCTCAAAGTAAATAAACAACACATACCATAAAACAGTAATAAATGTAACAAAGTAGTTATTATTCGATCAAATAATACGTGTTTGATTACAGTATTTACCACCGTCGACGAAATGACAATTGATTACAGAAATTGTCCTGTTTGATTCCAAAACTCATTGTCAATTAGCGACGGAGAGATAGATGATGTCGGCTTGAAAGCAAAAATGAGAGTGAGAGAGAGACGATGACGTCGGAGTGATGGTAGTAGTGAGTCTAGAGAACCGACGATGGGGAAACCCTGGACACAAATAACCTGTTATTTGTAAAATTACTTTCACTGTCCCTACAATTTTTAAAAATTACAAGTGAAGCCCTAATAATTTGGCACACAACCTCTGAAATCAATTTAAAATTTCATTTGTGCATGATCATACACCATTTATACACTAGGTGTACACTTGTCTAAACCATTTATACACCTTGGCAACTATTTGTGCAAATAAACTAAATCAATTTAAATTTAATGTGTAAACTATTTATGCACCGTTTTTACACTTTTTGTATATTGGTTTGTGCCGTTTGTGCACTAGTTGCACACCATTTGTACAACTCTTGTAATATCTCGTATAATTTTTTGATAAGTATTTTTGGATAATTATATTTAGAGTAATTATTTTGCATAATTTGAAATTTTATTTGAAATTTTATTTTTGGTGATTGAAGAGTTAATTTTATGTTTTTGATGTTAATTGGGTGATTAATGGAAGTTTGGAAATGATTTGGAATTGATTTGTTAAGTGGAAAATGAAAAAAAAAAACTGAAGAAAGGAAGTCGAACTACCGGTCTTTCAATGTTGGGACCAAGCTACGCGTTGTTTACATGTTGGAAGCTGTTGTCGTCCTCATGCGTGATCGGTCGTTCATGCATCTGTGTGTCAGCCACTAACCCAGACGACACCGTTTCATTTTTTCTCCCTTCAGCGTCAAAATGACGCCGTTTTGCTTCTTCTTCTTCATTTAAATCAGGCCCGATGACACTCTTCTCTCTTTCTCTTCATTCTTCTTCGTTCAACAAGCCTCAAACTCGATTCTCTTCCACTCGTTTGCTTACTCGTTCGTTCCTTTTCATCAATCAAGGCATGGACATGAATTTAAGTGGATTAATTCATTGGTTTTCTTCCATTTTATAGTTGAAATTTGTGTGGGTTTGTTTGAGGCCGAAAATGGAAATTAGGTTTAGGGTTTCGTGATTTTGGACAGATTTGAGTTGCGTTTTGTTGGGTAATGGTGGATTGATGATATAAAAACATGAATATAGCTTGAAATTTAAGAATTGATGGTTGAATCTTAATGGGTTAATTTCGGTCCGAAATTTTGATGATGGGTTTGATGGATTCTGAGGTTCTGGATGTAAACCGAAGCTAGATTTAGATTCCTGGGACTGAATAGAGTTGATTGGAACCATTGCGAACATTGGGTACAACCCGGTTCGAATTTTGGGACATTTTTGAAAATAATTTTTTCGTCGCAAAGACTTAGGTGAAAATTTTTTATTTTTCTAAAATAAATGGAGGACTAGTCCTGATATTTGCAGATGGATCAGATTTGGTTGTGGGCTAGTGGGCTCCAGATTTGTAATTTTTTTTATGGAAGGATCCACATTTGTAATTTTAGGAAAAGTGAGGTTTAATTATAATTTTAAAATACTTTGAGGACTAGTTTATAAATTCTAAAAATTTGGGGATTAATTATTAATTCTGAGGTCTTAGGGACTAAAGTGTAATTTTACAGAGTTCGGGGATTAAATAGTAATTTTACATAGATTTTGATTTTTGGGTCGTGAGTGCTAGATCTTCGATCGAAATAGAATTTCTGACACCGTTGGCGTTTGCGTTTGCAATTGCATTTCATGCATATTTTGTATTGCCACAGTCACCGAGTTTTGGGAAATCAGTGAATTTGGTTTTGGACATCGATATATAAGTCATATCTTATATATCATTCTTTTTTTTGATATACTCGGTCACATGACCGTTATGTTTTAAATTTTAATATACTATATATATGTTTTGGAGACGGGACGCCCATGCTACGAGGTGCGTAGCATTTGGTATACCAATGCGTGTTAAACCCAGCTACCGGGGTAGTTGGTAACCATGTTCTGATCAAACACATGATTGGATGTTGGATTAGTGACAGAGTCCACAATCATTATTGAGGTGGTAAAGTGACCCAGATCTCACCACGATCATCTTTGGTCTCTTATCCGTGATATATGTTTTTGACTCTGATATCTACGAGATATTATGATTTTGATAATAATATGATTATTATTATTTTGATGCTTACGTGGCAGATCTTTGTTTCTGAAATTTCTGGCAACGCTAGAAATGGTTTTGAACTCTGAGCATGAGTTTTCTATAAAAGAGAAAAAGGGTTTTTGGACTTTGAAATATTTAGTACAACCAAAAAGGGTTTTATTTTAGAATCTTCGATAAGCTAAAACTGTTTTTGAAAGGGTTGTCTTTGGTTTTGAAAGCACGTTAGTTGTGATAAATTTGGGAAAGATTCTATAAAGATTCTGGTTTAGTTATAGAACGATTTCATGCATGTTGTTTGCTTTGATTGAGAATGATTTTCGAAAACGGTTTTTGAATCGCTATTACGTATGTAGCGTGTATATATATATATATATATTGATATATGTTGATTATATCTGTATGTGGTATTTTCGAACTGTTTTCAACACAGTCTTTGCGAGGCACAAATTAGGCGATCTGGAGTGTTGTCCCTCACTCACTGGGTTTGACCCCCTTTTCTTTGTTTTGTCTCTGTTTATTATCATCGTGCATGGGATTCTTAGGGATTATAATCATTGGCTTCTGATGCTCAGTGAGATATTCTGAAGTTGGCGTCAGTGCCCTTGTGAACGGGCTCGTTTGTATACTTTGTTAGAGGCTCCACACTGTGTTCCTATGTGATTTGTTTTTGTTTTTGTTACTGTTTCTGACATTTCAAATATTTTAATTTGCAATTATTTCCGCAATTTATATTACATATTTTTTGTTTTAATAAATAAAGATTAAACCTTTATTTGTTTTTCATATTTATTTAAATATGATTATTGGGTAAATGTTTTGCTCTCTGAGGCTTGTGCGGGATGAGCTGGACTCCCATAGACGGGTTGTCTCGTACACCGGTCATGGTCCCAAGAATGGGTCGTGACAACTCTAGACATATGCTGCGAAAATATCTTTTCTCGCGGAACTCAATTTCTTGCGAGAGACTGCCAATTTCTCGTGCGTGGGTTCATATTCTTGTATTTATGAAAATGTTTTCCTCCTTATTGGTATTTTTAGAAATAGTTTGATGCACATGTTATGTTTAAAAAATTGACATTTAAAATATATACAAAAGCGAACTTTTTTCTAAAATTAAAAGGGAAAAGCACAAATTAAATTTAAAAAAATACAAATATACAACACACATGTCAAAAATGTCAAAAATGGAAACACGGAGAAAATGAATATAAAAAATGTCCCATTTTTACCGCGTATTGATCACGCGTCAGAAAATTGACCTTGTGTTAACAATGATTTTTGACCAAACAAAACAAGTACAAAATGAGCACACAATGAGTACGAACAACAAAATGAGCACAAGACGAGTACAAACACAAACAAATGATTACAAATCCAAAAAAATTAAAAAAATATTTTAATATTTTCTTTATTATTCGGTAAAATTATGACTACAAAATGAGTACATCACAAAAAATGGTTACATAATGAGTAAGAGTTATTTAAAACTTGTTGATTACACCAACAAAAATGCTTACAACGAAAACAATATATATATATATGACAAATGATATTTTAACTGATTGACATGTGACGACTCTTCTAAATCTCTTCTCTCTTTTCTTTTTTGTAATATGATATAAAAAAATTTATAAAATCAATAATTACATAACAAAAAAAAATCAATGTATCTATCAATATATAACAAAGATCAATATATACATTTAAATCAGTATATATTACACGACAAAAATTCACAATTTTTGTGTTTTATATATTGATTTTTGTTATGTAATTATATATATCGATTCTGTCAACATATTAATATTTTTAAAAATGGAGAATCATATATAAAAATTAGTGGTGATTTGATACTTTTGATCAAATTAAGATAATATTAGTTATATTGGCTTAATTCAATATATGCATATGCATTCTCTTGATTAATATTATAATATATTAATTAAAATCTTTTATTTTGATGGATCTATATACTTCTCTAGGGAAAAAATATATTTAATTCATAAAATAATTATGAATAAAAGTATAAAATTTTTATAATAATTTTAAATATTTAATAGTTATAATTTTTTTCCTAGTTTGCTAATATTTTGATTTTTATTATTAAAGTACTAATTCTAAAAATATTTTTAAACAAAAAATATATTATTTATTAATTAAACAAAAAATTTGCAATTTACTGTGCATAGTTAAAGAAATGAGTACAAAATGTCTGCAAATGAGTACAAGGAATTTTTTTAAAAAAAATATTTTAATATTTTTTTTATTATTCGATAAAATTACGAATACAAATAAGAACATCACAAATAAATGCTTACAACGACTTATTTAAAAATTATTAATTACACCAATAAATACTTACAAAATTAGTACAACCCAAATGAGTACAAAAGGCTTACAGAAATTATTAATTTTGGGGTTGATCTATAATTGTTTAAAAAATTCAGGGACTGTGATAAACATAGTACAATCACATCCTGTGGCTACGATTAGGGTTTTCAAAACCTAGCCGCTGCCCCAGCAAGCGCCCTGCTCTCTCTATCTTTCACGCCAACTCTCTCTCTCAACACTGTCTCTTTCTCTCTCCCTGTCGTGTCGCCACCGTCGCGCCACTCTCTCTCTCATTCTCGTTCATTGACCAACGTTGTATCATGTAAAACCAAGATGTCGAGTCTGTGAAAGGTGGAGCCACCAGCACCGTCTTATTTAAGACAAGATGTCGACGATGCCGACAAGAATAGACTCAAAGTCTTCCAGTACGAGAACGACGATCTGCTCCTTGCTCGAGACGACGAAGCCATTGACGAACGAGTCGAGACACATTCGAGAAGCGATTCAGTGACTCGAATATGAAGATCAAAAAACTGTGAAGAAATATGGAGTCGGTGACTCAAATACAGAGAGATCGATTAGTGAGAGATGGAGAGAAAAAGAATGGAGGCGAGAGAGGTGAGAATAGGGAGAGAGAAAGAGAGAGAAAGGGAATGAGATAGATGCGTGAAACTCACTCTCTAATGTTCCATTTTTTCAATTATAATTCTGCCTGTTGCATTGAATTAATTATAATACATACTGTTTTATTACTGGAAATTTAATTACAAGAAAGGATACCGAATGTAATTTCCTCAAATTAAAATGATTAATTATAACTGATAATCATAAACAAGCTTTTTTAGCCTTGAACAAAATTTTCAAGAAAGATGTTTATTATTTAAAATGAATATTTCAAGAAAAAATTTATGGCAAGCAATATGCGTTATCTTTTAGACTTATAAAGATACTTGTATTTAAGTTAATTATTTCTTAGTTTCAAGATTTAAATAATTGTTTATCCGAATTTGAATGTGAAAATGTTGTATTTGTTAAAAAAACCATCATTTTTTTTTTCTAAAAATGATCCAGTGTTTAACTATATTGTGATAAAAGTACTTGAAACGTTTTTAAGACTTAACTGTCATTAGAGATACTACAATTGAATTATTGTAAAACAAATACTACAATTAAATTATAATTTTCATATATAAAGAAAAATTAAATAAATCCAATATTACTATATGACAATAACAATTATACTTTAATATATGTGTTTGTTTGGTATACCTAAAAAAATGTGAATTCTTTGTACTTTTTACTATGCAAAATATTTCTACAATCTATTTCTACCAAAATTACTTCAAACATTTATTATTGAATGTGGAGCTATCAACTGCAATTTACTATAAATTTTTTTAATATCAAATATGTGCTATGAATTTTGAAAATCTTCGTAGGAGTCATGGCTATCCCTGGTCTACATAAAGCTCTCCCTCTCCCAATAGTGTCATATCTAACCGTATTATCTTAATAAGTTGATATGATACGAGCCTGATACGCTAAAATTAATATCTCTATTAGTGCAGACGTAATTAAAGAAATAGAATATATAGACACAATTGTTTTAAGGAAACAAATTATAAACTTATTATTTAAATTATTTTTTAATAATCTTTTTTTTT